>JAUZNJ010057127.1:0-28780 GCA_034780135.1 Jordanella pulchra
TATATATATGTATATAGATATATATATATATATAAATATATACATATGTAGATTTAGGTGATGTGATTTGACCATTTAAAGTGGCCCCATAACCATCACGGGAGGGGGGGTTCGCTCCCCCCACCCCCGGATTTGTAATCCGGATCATCATCAAAGTTTAATCATTTTTCAGTGGTTATAATACGTCCCTTCTGTTTTTTTTTTCTCTTTAGAAAGTTTGACTTTCAGGTATCATCCTGAGTTGAGTAAGGCTCTGCTTAGTGTACTGTTAGAATAAAGGCTGTTGTTTTTATTTTGGTCATTGATGTGACATTTTAGGCAGTTGTGTTGAGCCTGTGGCAGTGGTACATATCTATAGTTTAGATTAATAGTGAAAGCTGCTGGTCTCATATAGCTGATTTTTCAATATCTGTCTTTTATGGTAAACAAATTTTGTATGCTACTAGGTTGTTTGTTTGGATAGAATTATGTCTTCCAACACCACAGAAATAAAATAACCATTAATGTTTCTATGTATTACCCTGACAAATGTAGTGAAAATAGAGGGAATAGGTTTACATTTTTTTAATGAGAATTGATCATCGTTGACCATTTACTGTTTCTTCACAGGTTTTTATCTCACAGTTCTTTAAAAGTTAGATTGTTAGGGCTAAAACACGATTTTCTGTCTGTCAAACTGTATTCTCTGAGGTATTTTTAATGGATTCAGCTAAAGAACTGGGGACAAATTGTGCCTTTGTGACAAGCTGCTGGTATTAAAGTGCCTAATGAGCTATTTTAAAAAGATTAAAAGAAAGTCTGGCACCTTGGACGCAGCATAAAGGAATAAGGGATAATTCAACACTTTAGCTTAGTACATTGTATACTACTAACCTTCAATAAAACTGCACTGTTGGTACTTGTTGTGGCTCATAGATCAACTCTGTTTTGTATATTTCCTTACAAAAGACCGAGAGTTAGTCTTCAGTCAAAGTGCCTCCTGATATATCGGCCCGTGCCACACATTCATTACGAAGATGCCGTGTATGAAGGCATAGTGTCACTAATAAACCCCTGTGCTTGTCACAACGCTTGCAGGGCAATTAAGCTTTGATTAAACAATGGCAGTGTAGGAAGTGAGTCTGGAGAAGCTTCCAGCGGTAAAGCCAAACTAGACTAACTGCTGCAGAATATTATACTCATTCAGCTCATTAAAGAGGAGATTCAAGCTTTTTTGACCCCTTCTGCTTACTTGTGTGTTCCTCCTACCTGCAGCCAACACACACACACAAACCAACACCTGTCTAATAGATGGCAAGGTCTCCTCAGTCTGTCTGTGTCTTCCTTATCTGTCCTCCCACGGAGGAAGAAGCCCTTTCTGGCCATCACTGCTTCTTGTCAATCAGCCTCCGAAATTCGTTCCAATTTGGTGCCGTCCCCCTGATACCAGAGCAATTACCCTGTTCTGGCCATCTACATCCCACCCCGTCACACTGTATGCCAGTAGCTTGTCACCAAGACACCACAGCCAGGGAGACAGGACTTTCATAGCCCTGTGATGAAAAAAAATGACACAGATCTGTTACCTCTTGTGGTACGACTCATGCTGTGTTTTGAATCGCTTTTGTTTTGACTCACCATTAATTAAACTCTGAATTTTTAGTCTATATTGGAAGAATATGGTTTAGCCAGTAACTATTTGAGATGCACCCTGAGGTCAAATCAATTTAGTTTGTTTTTGTAAGTTAGAAAGTAAAAATAAGAATATTGTCAAAAAGCACACTACAACATGTCCCTAAAGCCTGAATTAAGCGGAAGTTTTGGTTAAAAACAATTCTGCTCTTAGACAGAATACATCTCAAGTCCTGAGCAGGGGAATCTGCCAGACTGGACAAGATGTATGCTGAAGTAATGAGGGCTTTAGTTATCAAGATGTCAGGTTGATACTCCTCCCAAATGACACTTGGATTTCAGTAACGTTAATGTTGGACTTAGAGGCCAAGATGGTTGTCTTTAAAGAAATGCCCCTGAGATAGAATACACCAATCATGATAGTACAGACTGTTTGGACATTTCTAGAACAGCTTCAAACAGGGTTTTTGACAGTATTTAATGTGTACACTGCAGAGAGTCTTTACGTAAAAGCCAATTTGCTTCTTGGAGGATCCAGGGCCTGATCTTTAAAGATTCCAAAATCAGGTGATTTGCAAATATTGTGTGCTTAATGGATAGCAGATAAAAAACTGTGTTTGTTCACCCTATTCAAATAAGAATCTCAGTATGCATGTCACCTTTGGTAGATATAATAAACCCAAGGTTCATTATATTTACCATGCTTTTTTGTTAAGCAAAGCAAATTTTACAACAAAAAAGCTAGTCTGCATTGGCCATTTAAAAGAGGAGTAGCTTGCAACAAAAGGCAGGGCAATGTTAACATTTAGTTTTACATTTTTATATGTAACTGTACATAAAGCATTTTAATGCTTTATTATTTTCATTTTGTATCTTTTTGCTATTTTGATTTTAATTTACATTGATCCTGCAGCCCTGTCTGGTAAGCACTATGAATAACCAGTGGTGATGGTAATGCAGTTTTTTAACACTGCTGCCAGGTAGTAAATCGGTTTTGCGTTTGATCCTATCATATGGCCTTTCTGCATGGATTTTTTTAAGTTATAGTATTAAAATGTAGAATTCACTAATTTATCTTATTTTATTCCTACTGAAATGAAATGCACTGTACTAATAACATTTGAATAAATTTACTCAAAGAAACTTGCAGCAAATTGTTATCCTCACTTTTTTATCTTTGTTTTTACAATACAGTGCTTTTTATTTTGATGCAATTGTATAAGGATCATTTGCTTCCTACTTAATTAACCTTTACCACACAAAACTCTTCCCCCCCACAATTATTTTTAATTTTGTTATTTTTAAAAAATCTAAATATGTTCACATACACACTCCCCGTCATCTGCCAATATATCAATGTCTCCTTTGTAGCCACAGTGTTTACAGATTTTTTTGCAGTTTGAATTTGCACCTAACTTTAGTATTTGCAAAATATAGATGCATAGTTTAGGTTTAATAAATCTTTTTGCAGGTTGTATTAATATTTGCATCTCCTCCAGTATTTTGCATTGTCTGGTCACAAGCATATACACTGCATATTCATAATGGCACACTTGTGAAAAAGTTCTGGCCACTGCATATGGATTTGCATCTATTTTAGCACTATCCAGATTGCTTGTGTTTATGTACAAAGATGAAGGCCTCAAGTATAAAAAGTTAGTTACCTACTGTCTTACAAAGGTATTGTTTAGGCATACAAACTAAAACTATATTTGACAAATAATTGCAAAGTTTCTGTCCAACCCTCCTTCACCTCTGAACATGTTTGGCGCAACTCCCCGTCAACTCACACTCTGATTTGGAAATAAAGTTTCTTCCTCTCAGACTGATCTATCAAGGCGCACAGCCTCAGGGAGGAAATGAAAATGAATCTGAATTTTGATCTTCTGTTGTAATAGCATAATAGTTCTGGATCACTCTCATTCACTGTAAACCTGATAAAATGCACTAGAAAATTTGCACCAAGCTTTCTACATTTATTTTATTTCATGGAGTTTAGGGACATAATATCCCTATCCATGAAAGGCTTTTTGCCTCCTTTACAAGAAAATCAAAACTCATAGGACCTCATGATATGTATCTGATCTTGTTCACTGTATAAAGAAAAGCAAAGCAAAATATTTTATGCATAAGGAAGCTGCTAAAAGAACCTCCATTGATCTGATTTATAGAAATATATATAAGGGATGAAATAGTTAAATGTGCATCTTAAATGAAAACCTTGCACTAGCCTGCAAGTATCTCCCTCACCAATTGTGATATTTATTCTATCTGCTGTGCAATTGTTGGGTCCACTGACAGCATTGATGACATTTCATTGTGCTGATAAATGGATCGGTGGAAAAATAAAGCTATTCCTTCAATAGGCCATCCTAGTCAGGTTTAAAGATATATTTTTAGATCAAAAGAGGGTTGACGATACAGATATTCATCTGCCACGCTAAGTCTCTGACAGCATGTCAGCCTGAATGGTTGAGAAAACCACATGTGTCGATCGGAGTTAAATGTAGTACATTTGTCCGAATTGGGTAGCTTGTTTGCATGGATTGAGCTGTGTGTGTAATAACTGTAAATAAACCTTTATTTTGCACAACAAAAACATACGAGATATTGTCTAACGCTATTGCTAAATCAGAGCATATTTTTCTTTTGTGCCTGTAGGAAAAAGAAAATATCCAACATTAGAAACTTGAATATAGTTTTTGCTCATGCTACTTGGATGTTTTAAGAATGTCACTATCTGATCTGTCACTATCTATGTCACTACTATGTCACTATCTAAGAATGTCACTATCTATCTTTATCTATCACTGATTAGATTTGCTTAGTAGCAACAACATGAACTAAAAAAAGATCAGGCTGTTTAGATACAGAATGTGTGAGGTCTACAGATATGTTAGCCACCCTTTTTCTGATCCTATACCTGTACAAGGCCTGCATGGGCAGGTAAGCCCTGAAGATCCTCTCAACAAACAAGATGTGTCCTGTTTTTTAGCTAAACTAAGCTACATAAAACAAGGGCAAACAATGGACTGTGTAATAGTTTAGTAGAAGATAGCAGGAGTTTATCTGGAATGGTAAATAACCTGTACTTAAACTGCACCTTTTCAAGCCAGGATACTCCAAATCTCTTTACACTACATCCAGTCAATCACCCATTTATGCAAACATTCACACATTGATGACGGCAAGCTACATTGTAGCTACATTGTCCAGCGACACACTTCCAGAAACACTGGGCCCTCTGATCACCATCAATGGGCAATGCAGCATGAAGTATGTTGCCTAGGGACATAGCTACTGAGATGGACTGAGTAGAGATTTGAACTGGTTGCTGGACAAACTCCTGCTTCCTAAGCCACTGTCACAGGAAGGTTGTACTTCTTGAGTTAGAAGTAAAATCTGTGCTTTGTCTTCTTCTAAACAGTGTGTGTGTGTGAGGAAAATCAATCCAGAGAAAGGCTGGTTCCATAGGAAACAAAAGGGATCCGCACTAGACACCCCGTTGTTGAGGATGGTAATAAGGGTGGAGTGTGAGGGTCTCCTCTGGTCATTGATACAGTCATGAGCGGTTTAAGCTCCTTGTGGTTTATACTGCACCAGTGGTCCGGCCAACCCACCTTATGTCTGTATGCAGTAAAAGTAAACACCACTAATAGCACCTGTTTACATCTGGTTGCCTTTTTTTTCTTACAACTTTATATTTGATCAATAATTATTGAAACATTAAACTCTTCTGGCTGGATATCTGTGTTTCCACAACTTAATTTACCCTTACTCATAAGGAGAAACCGTTAATTGCAATTTTTGACCTAAAATATATTTTCTTCTGTCCTTGATTACTAAGCACACCCACACATAAACCTTGGCAGGAATCCTGGGTATTTCTTCTCTGCATGTTGATGTTGCACATAATTAATCAGGAAGACAGCCAGTCAATGATAAAAATTGTATTAGTCAAAAATTACTCCTGACCTTTCTGAGTTGCACAATAAGCCTCCCATCTGGTTTTTAGCAAATCAACTCTAATTGAGAGCACAGCGGGGAACTTTCTTCCGTTATACTTATGATGGACGTTGTTAACAAGATGCAGACTTCTCCACCTTTTATACCCTTTACACTCCCTTCACTTTTAACTTTTTCACTTTTAAAGTTCAGAGGAACACTGTCTTTGGAAGCCAGAAACTAAAACTCAGAATCATGTTTACTAAAATGTACTTTATATTAATAGTAGGCTAATTATAACTTTAAACAATACATGGAAATTTCTTACAAAACTTTGTTGGCTATACATTCATAGTGAAAGTAAAGAGTATCCAATACGATTTTTGGATTACACTTAGCTTTTCATTATATATTCATTTTGGACCAGATCTTTGGTTTAGCAGGTAGCATGCTGCAACATCGACAGAGAGGGGAAGAAGAGCTTATTTTTCTTCCATCATGCAAAAGCAGAACACAAGGAAACACTTTGGTGTGGTCCCTGGGATCCCCTTAAAATTTACTATTACTTTTATAGAAAAGATCTTGAGACATTCAAAAAGATCATAACATTTCTTCCCAAAGGAAATATTGTCTTGTGAGGCACAATTACTTTGGTAAAATAGGTGTAAGCAATTATAAGCCCACAAATAGTTTTGTAATGATTATGTAATTTTAAGGTTAGCCTGTTGTATTAATGGAGTTTAACAATAATGATTTCATGGGATCAACACATGGAGCCCATAAAATCTTTTACTTTTAATTATGTGTAACAGCAATTAGGATAAACTGTAAAACAACACAAACAGTGACAAAGGATATATGTACAATTTGTGGGCTTAAAAGGGATTTGTAACTTCCCATATATGCTGAAGTAAATTAGCACATGTTTTAACAGTAACTAATATTCTATTGGGCTGAAAATCTATCTCTGGCATTAAACAAACAAAAAAATTTTTGTGATTTTCCAGAAGTATTTGTGAATTTTGCCTAAGCTCAAAGGCTTATTTTCACAAAATGGATGCACTGTATCAGTATAACTCATTAAAACACCATAACTGACAGATTACTTGTTTTTAAAATGTTTTTTATAATTATTACACAGTAAAAAGCACACTATCCTTTATGTTTACTTAATGGTGTTCCAGAGTTTACGTGTCAACAGGTAAATATGTCCTTTAATGTAAAACCACTTAGGAAGCCATGAAGACAAACAAAGAAGTGTGTGCATGCATACACACAAACACACACCCGTATATACAGTATATCCCACCTCTCTTTAAATCGGATCAAGCATGTTCAGTGGGGGAAAAAGTAAGAAGGAAAACATGTTCGTCACAATTAGGATGGATGATAACTGTACCTATTTGTAAATAATTAATTCCCTTGAAATGTCACAACAATAAAGCAGCAGCTGTTTGAAACGCATGGTTAAGTAGGAGCCTTTTAGTCAAAGGGATTATTTGGAAAGCCTTTATTATGAAGAGTGAAAAAGAAACTGAGAAGTAAAAAATGTAGCTATATTTGGATGCTCCTGGTCAAACTTTCGGATACTGTGACCAACACAATGTATAAAGGATAATTTAGGAAGCTGTTTATGGTTTGAAAGACAAAATGTGTTTGATAACTAAATGTGTTTAATAACTAAATATAATGTCACCAAAGGTAAACATTCTGTTTCGAGTATAAAATGTAGTACAAAGACCTAAATAGGGTAGACTGTTCTAATCTGTCGGCCTGTTTTGATGAAAATTATTTGTCTCTTGAAACACCCTCATGGTCAACCTGGTCTGTTCATGTTTAATAGTGTGAAGTAGAATTTTATGACAATAGATTTTACAGTTAATATAATTCATTTTTCATCAAAGAAATAGAGGAACCAAAAGAACTGTAATTGTTTTATTTGAAACAGTCAAATTCGTTAAGCGCGTGACTCTACAGCATGAACATACTACTGGAACACACTTTGAGATATTTATGATAGTTTTGAATATTGATAAAAGGAATCAAAGACAGGCCACAGGGAATGACCCATGGACTGATTAGGGGGGTGACTGTGGATCTTTGAGAGGCCAACTGTGAGTAATGCATGAGTCTTTTCCCATTACGGACTGATTGCTAGTTGATTTGTTTGATGAAAGCAGAAAAGTAGGTAAGTTAATCCATGTACTTGAATATAGAGCCTCAGCAAAAGTGCGAGGTAAAGACACTGAAATCGAGGGTTGGCAAACATAATAACTGGATCTGGTCTGGATGTTAGACCAGGAGCTTAAGCTTTTGTTATATACTTACCACCAAAGCATATTGACTTACATTAACTACACTATGGTTTAAAAAAAACTTTGGAAACTGTTTTGGAAAGACTTTGGATCTTTGTATTATGATTCTGGGTGATAATTTACTTCTGCCTCTTGAAACCACATTTATTGTCTATCATAGTGTGGGTTGTCAGTTTGACTTTATGCAGAGCAAATCCACTGAAAATTAATCATAAAATATTGAAAAGTGACTTTGACAGGATGACTTCCTGGGGATCAAGATGCATTTAAGCTTGAAATTCACAACACATTGCCTGAATATAAAACTCAAATTGTGAAGTTTAGACCAGCATTGTAGAACCCAAAGTGTTTCTATATGGTTCAACAGGCAAAAGATTAATTTTCATATTGATACTTACTCAATATTCCTTTGTATCTACTATGTAAATCTGAATATCTGAAGGGATGTGTACAATTCCAATAGCAGGAGATGTATTCCATAAAGTACTGCACATCAGACAGTTTAGAGGATAATTTTCAGATTTATCAACTAAATCAATCTAGATACAGAATTAGAAAGAAAGGAGTATTCAAATAAGATACTTCAGCCAGTGCAAGATAATCTTTCAAGAACCCAAAAAGGTTTGTTTTACTCAGTTTAAGTCACATTCCAATTATTTTGAATTGATGTTATTTACCCTTAAACCTTACCCTTAAACACCCAAATATGTATAGATCCTAAAATTGCACTGAGATCAGAATGTACTATATATTTCAATTAAATGGAAGTAGGTCTGTTGTTTATCCTTTCAGTCTGTACTGTAAGGGTTCCTGTGTTTGTTTGTGTGAGAGTGCAAGTAATGCATCTTTCCCCGGCGAGGATCTCGGTGGAGAGCCTGGGCAGCCTATACAGGTGGGTCACATCAGCCTCATCAAAGTGCTGGGGATAAAAGAGCAGCAGAGCATTCACTCAGTGCTGGATGATTAACGTTTTGTCACGGGAAGAAGGATCCAAGAAGGATCAGTTCAACTGTTTCTCCTACGTTCAAGTAACCGGCCTGCCTGCTCTGCCATCCCCACACCTCCACCACATCATACCTCCGGCTCTCTGTCACCACCTTCCCCGCACTCTTCTCAGGAATCACCATCAACATTTCTCCACACGGGGCACCTTTCTCCCTCACTTCACCAGAACCATTCCAAAATAAGCTTTCTCCTGTTGCATCTCTGATCAACTCATTTCAGGCCACCAGTAACCCAACTCTCGTTCCATACTCCACCGATCACGTTACACTAACCACACCCCACAAAGATCAAGAAGACCTGTGAATTGTTGCTTGTTTTTTTAAAAAAAAGAAACTTATTCCTTAAATTGGACTTGTTGATTCTGCATGTAGGTCAGAAGGTTAAATCCGGAGATGCCATGTACCCTATCCTCAGGAGATGTGACAAATGAGATTGGCACCAAACCTTTCTCAATGTCTATTGGATGGATGGGAGCCTGATGTATGGACTGAACACATTAATGACATCCAGGATGGCTGGCAATATTGTACTTTGCGCTGGCTGGGATATTTCAGCTTTATGGATATATTTATTGAATGTTTTTGCTCTTAAAGTGTTTTTGGACAAAGAGTTAGTTAATTGTTGATGTCTAAAATATTTGATATGAGAAAAAATGGTCAGATACATCAGTTTATTTACTTATAGATTTCTAATCACTCTGTAGATACGGATTATCTTGGATCTTAAATAAGCTGAGGGCAGCATAACGCTACCTCCATTTTGATCACATAATTATGTAATATTTACTTATAATCTATTAATATACAGCTTATAAAATGTTACTGAGTGTTTTTTACATTTGCGTTGTGCTTACTAATCATTTGTTTTACACCTGTGATGAACAGGAATAGCGTGAGTCCAGCAGGTTGATTGGTTCTCCAATAATGGACCATGATAATCACATAGAAACAAAGCAATGCTCTTGTTTGGAAAGTTTAATATATATAACATATATGGTCCTAAATCATTCAGTTTCACCCAACCTCCCATCAATATTAAATGTTCAATATATTCCTCATTGTAATTATATATAAAACAAAAATCAGAGCAAAGCCAGAAATGCTCTGACTGAAAAACTATATTTTTTACCTCCATAGGAATTAAAAAACAGCATTGTAGCCAGGTGCTTGAATATCACATAAATAATTGATCAATCAGCGTAACCACCTATGTAAAAACCCATGCTTTTATGGAGGTTGAGAAGCAACTGTTGCTCCCTGTCAATCAGGGGAGGGGGTCACGACCTTTGCCAAACAATCTAAAAATTATTTAAAAAACTGAAGATCTCAGTCTTTAAATTTTTTCACAAGTGCAAAATATTTTAGACAGATGTAAATCTTTCCAGGAGTAAATGAAAACTTACCAGGCTAATTCTGTGAAGCTCAGAGCAACTCAAAAAACCTAAGCGCTCCATCTCAGACTCTACAACCCCTAGCTGGCATGTTTTTGGACAGCAGCACCTAAGTCCCTGGGTGATACAAAGAATGTAAACCAATTTAGCGGTCGACACAACATTTCTCAGAAAGCAAACAAAAAAATTTAAAGTGTAGAGGTTGTTTTTCGACTAACTGAACAAATTTAACAGTGATACCTACTGTGTAAATGTTTTAGGGACCTTTGGATTTTTAATACAGTACAGCATCAAAATGTGTTTGTAACATCTCGTTCTGTTGTAACCTTAACATTTTGTTCTGTTCAAAATGTCACAATGTCCTGAAACATCTTAAACTGAATTAATATCTGATCAACATAAAGACCAATGCCATGAATTTTGCCTACAACACATTTGTTTGTTCCCAGATATTTTGTAGTTGCACAGAACACATTTTGGCCTAAAATGTAACTAAAATGGTTGCGATTTCAAGTCCCAAAAAATATTATTTGTTTCAAATCCAGAAATATTAATCTTCTTTTGGAATTATTTATTGCTTTATATAAAAAAAACTTATTTAAAAGCTGCATTTTGTGTTATGAAATAAAGGCAAACTGACTTATACTAAAATATCAGTTAAGCTAATAATGACAGGTTACATTGTTATTTATCGAAACTCATATTCTGACAACATTATATTGGCAATTATTTGTAAAAGAACAATATGAAAAAAAATAGATTAAATTAAAAACAGCCAAATTATTTGAGAACATGTTAGGGAAGTTTTAGCTCCCTAAAATAGATCTAGTGGCACCTCCGGCATAAAGACTTATTAGTTGCTGTGCCAGGCAGGTTAGGAGGTGCTATGGCTACCCCTAGAAAATCACCCCCAATAAAAATTAGATTAATACCTTTTCTTCAAAGTTAATTTTCTTGAACACATGGTCTTAAAAACATTTTTTCTCACAAAACATAACTAGATCTAATTAAAAGTAAATCATATGTGATTTGCAGTTCAATACTATCCAAGTATTTCTATTTCTATAATATTATTCAAACTGAGCTATCTCAACTTTGATTTAACTTGAAAATAATGGATCAAACAACCAAATGGTGTAACCATTGCATGGAGCTTTCCTTGGTATGTATATGTCATAAATTGGTTGAATTCATCATTTATATACAACTGATGTTTTCTAACAACACTTTGCTTAATTTCTGCACAATACAAAAAATATAGATCAGTAAAAATCCTCTGAGGCATTTAATTTACCTAATCAATTATAGGTAATTCTACATTAATCATTAATTTACTTATTAATACCTTAAATCTACCTAACCAGATGTCACTGTTGAATTCACAATATTTTGTTTACCCAGATCTGTGGAAAAAAATATAATGTATTGATCGTAACAATTGAAATACTATAGTATATTCTACACGTTTTTAAAAGGTTTAGCTAAATAGCAGAACACCACATATTCATTATCAACCTTACTCTTGACATTTGCAGACTTAAGAGTAGTAAGCACCTCTATGTTTTTATTTGCATCTCTGAGATCAAAAATTGTAGGCACAAACGGATGCTTCATAGAACCACTGTTTATAGCACAACCCCCTCTTTAGCATCATGAAATATCTCTGGAGCCGCCTCTGGGATTTTGGTTTAGACAGTTGCTTTTGTAGGGACCTCAATACTTATTTAACAATGTCATATGTGTCAGTGACTGAGCTTATCATCATGTTGTCTTTAAAGTATTCTAAATGTTTTACATGTCCTGTTAATGACATTCAGTTTTTTTCATTAACAGGACAATAGCTTCATTTCTATTACAAATGTGCGCAAAACTGTCGATATTCCACTAATTCTGAAAATGCAAAGTTTCGTAATTGCTGTTTTTCCAGTGAGTGAAAAATACAATTGAAATTGCACATAAATATGTTTGTGAAGATACAAAGTCTGAAAACAACATGGCAATGATAGATGCAAACACATTAGATACTGTACAAACATTTTTCAGCCACGACTCGAGTGGGTGCCATCATCTTCCAACTACTTCCAGGACTTTTCTTTGTCTTATTCCAAGGCAGTAAGGTCCAGTTGCAGATCAGATGACTAGTGTGATGTGAATAAGTTTTTGCACAGCAGTTTTCCAAACATATGAACATAAAACCACCTCATCATAAAAACTTTTTACTGAAAAACGTGAGTTTCTTCAAAACTGAAGTGCATACGTTTGTTCTTACAATTTGCGCAATTTGATGTTTAATGGAAACACACTTAGTGATTCCAAACACATTACCATATCTGTGACAAAATGACTGAAAAAAGTGGTTGCGATTGCCCAGTCAAACTTCCAATTCCACAACAATTTATCAGACTGAAAAACGTGAGACAGAAAAAAAACTGCTTAAAGTTATTGTAGCAGCTAAAATTTGTTCTACTATCTGGTAAAATAGGAACAGCACTTAGTGTTTCAATACAGCTTCCATTTCACCATCTTTGTGTGTGTTTGTATAATTGAGGCTCTCATCCTGTAGAGACCAAATCACGTACATTACATCCTAATCGTCTGACATTACACAGCGTAAACATTTTTATAACCACACTTGTAAAATAGCAAAACAGATGTCGAAAGATACAAGAAAACAAAACTGAAATGCTGCAGATTCAATTACAGGTATTTAATAAATGGATTGAAGATGCAACACTCCAGATACCAATTAATGAATTAATGTATTAAACAGCATCTTATGAGAAATAAAAAAAGTCTACATTTATAACATCAAGCAATAAATTATCAATTTTAATACAATACCATGCAAAAATACAAATTACCTTCTAACATTTTGATATCTGGTCATACACTTTACTGAAAGTGATAGACTGATATATAGCAATGGAATTATGGTTTGAAATCATGCTGTTGTAGCATTTTAGGGTTGTTTTACTCATGAACTTCTTTAGCTAGATCGACCTTCTCAAGAACTCTGGTAAGTTTGACTTTTTTGCTGCATGTAGTGTTTTCGATTTTGGCAAAAGCATACAGCTTTTGGTCTCATCTGACCAGAGCGGGTTTAAAAAAACTTGTTGCTGTTATTGCCCATTGACTTCTGGGACTTCTGTTAGGTTTGAAGAGATTCGTCTGATTAATTGTTGTTGAATAGTCTCCCATCTGAGTTAATTGTAACTCCTCTAGAATTACTATGGGTCTTTGGGCTGCTTCAGTGATTAATGTTCTCCTTGACGGGTCGGGGGGTTTAGATCAACAGCCATGTGTTGGATGGTTTGCAGCTGTGCCATTTTCAGATGGCTGAAAGATTCTCCTTGAGAAACAAAAAAAAAGATATTACTGCCATTTTTTTGAACTCTTAGGGACAACCAGGAAACATAACCTGTATGCCAATCTGCTGAAGACTTTTACCATTGCTCCATTTAGTTTTGATTTACTCCATTACAGCCTAGTACACAAACTGCACATAAACAAACAAGATGTTTTTTTAGATCTGTGATCAGGGCTGCTGAAGCAATCATCGGATCCCCCCTGCTCTCACTGGATGATATTTTCAGGACTTGCTGCTTCCGTCAAGCAAATACTATCCTGCAGGATAATACACTCCCAAAGCACCACCCCATATCCTTGCTCCTTTCTGGCAGTCACTACAAAGCCCTCAAATACTTTTCCTTAAGACTGCAAAACAGTTTTGTTCCAGGGCCATTATGGAACTGAATCAGTATGCTCCCATTGTCTCACTCTTGTGCTCCTCTCTAGAACTATATTTTTATACAAAGATAAGGTTCTTATAACACTTTGTTCTCTATAATGTAAGATTATAAACAATGAAATGTTTTAACTGTAATTGCAAAAGAGTGTATGTGTGTTTGTGTATGTGTAGAGGTGAACATGAATGTTGGCATTAGTTTATGTAAAAATACATATCATACTGCGATTTTGACATGCAATGACAATACATTCTGTTTATATACTTTACCCTGCCATCAGTTGGGGAGACAAGAGGGACAAGAGGACATCAGGAGGGGCATGGTGATGAAGGTTAATCTAATGAAGGAACCAGCAACAGCAGGATCAAGGGAGACAGGAATCAGATGACAACAACAGAGGAACGATGCAAAATGACAACAGACTGATGAGGACCGAACAAAAGGTAACTAAAAGCATGAGCTTAAATAAGATAATAAGTAACCGACAACAGATGAGAATAAATGACTGAAAACACAAGCAGGTGTGACTCGTGATGCACCCTGCTTTAACATATCTGCTGCTCTGACCAGTGAGCTGTGCTTGCTGGACTTCATTGCCATGTTTGATATTCAATATTCTTTAAGAAACCTTGATGCCTTAAAACATAACTGAATTTATACCGAGATTAACAAAGAGGCAGTCTCTGTGAAATTTTCCTGATTCCATGATGGAGTTGGTTGAATTAGGTTCTACTTATAGTCATATCAGCAAGCTTAAGCTTTCATTTTTTTTACCACCTAGATATGAGTGGTAAAAAAAATGTAGGAAAAAAAAAATCTTCAGTTCAACAGAAAGAATCCCTGATATATTGCTTTTGCTGATGTGTTGAGTCTGTTCAAATAAGTGAGAACAAATGAGGCCAAAACACAAAAACAGCTGATGTCTCCTATGGGAACTCTCTGCTCTGTGGGCGCTCTGACTGCAATCTCCTTGCTTTTCCAACAACTCCTAAGACTTTCCGGAACTGTTTAACACACTTCAATCATCTCTGGGTGCTTAAAATCACTCTGTCTTCTCCACCTCTCCTCCCCTCACAGCTGAACTCCAAACACATCACCTCTTTCAGTCACTTGAGGGAAATCAAATCCTCCATCTTCACATGGATCCACCGCAGCTAATCAGAACCATCTCAGACAGCCGGGGCCGAGCACATAATTAGCACTATAGCTGTGTTTACAGGCAATAATCTCATTATTGTCCTCCTCTGATTATCCCAACAAATCCATTAAGTTGTTTACATGCACAGTGGGAAAATGGCATGGTAATAATTTGATACATGTTACTGATTTAATAATTACATGTTAATCCTCTTGGTACTTTGCTAGTGATTAAAATGAATAATCTGCCAGAAGCCATGAGATGCACACAACTCATATCTGTATTCCTAGGCTTCTTTCAGGAAATCTATATACATGTGTGGATGCGTATTTGCATTTGATCTTATATTTTTTTTTTTTGTACACTATTCAACAGTTTTAACTGATATTCATGTAGGATGCAACCAATGACATTTCAAATAATTGCAAATAATGTATTTTCCCCCACTGGGATTTTCTTGAACTATCACACAGGTATTTTATTTGCTTAGCTTAATACGATTGTTACTGCTTCTAAAAGTTGACCAAAATTGCTAAAAAGCAACAAAAGAAATTTGAAATGATGCTTGAACATGTACATTGGCTGCTTTCATATGTGGGTTTGTTTGTTAGATTATGGATTAACTACTCAATTCAAGTTCAGAAGTTGTTTTAGTGGTGCTAAAGTGGTGCTACACATTATTATATAAATTCAGCACACAGTTACAACTTGGTGAGACGGATGTGCAATTGTTAAATCTCACACATGCTTATTCAATACTCAACTCTGACAAACACTACTCTCACGCTGAGATCCTTGTCTGCACTTACTCTCCACCCTGATGCGCTCAGCTCATTGCACGGTGAACTGCCTTCGCTACTTAATGAACTATATGTGGCTAAACACCATCTGCCAAGTGCAATAAAGTATTGTTGTCTAGCTTTAGGTATGTTATTATTTCCAGATCACAAGAGGTGATACAAAACTTTCTTTAATTTCTACCAAAGGAATCCTTAAATTATATCCAGAATTAATATTTTGTTGCTTACTGTTTATTTTTGGAAAAAGACCCAGAAAAAAAGGCACATAGATAGTCTGTCACTCTTTCTCTTTCATTGTTCCTGCATATATCTTCAGATAACATGTAAATGTTTCCCTGCATTGTCATAAAAACTTGTGTGTGTGTATGTAGATATAGGTTATTTTGGACTTAATCTGGAAAAATAATATAACAAAATGCTTGAAGGGTGTAATAAACAAATATAGGCCAATAAACGTTTTTTTATATTGCACTGACAAGGATTTAATCTACTTTCACCCCTGGAACTAACTGTAATCACTGTTGGTTGAGAACAGGGTTAGAGGCCAAGAACAACTCAGTGTTGTTGAGGGTGCACTGAAAGTCACTAACCTTCTTAGAAGCCAAGAGGTTGCACTGTCTCTGATGATTGATCCCAGTGTCTCCATTTGGATGCTTCAGTTCACTAAATGACTGATCCAACTCTTGACGGTGGTAGACAGAGCTAACATGGGAGTCATACTGAGTCAGGGAAGCATGAGCACAGAAACACTCCACGGGGCAGAGGTTTCCAGAGGAGCTAGACAAGAGGCATCAAAAAGAGGGACGAGAGCTTCTGCAACAGGATGGACACTAACCAGGCAGAGGCACAGAGGGTTCAGGCAGAACAGAGGTCCACGCTTGGGTCACAATTTACAGCACAATCCAGACAGGGGTAGAGGCAAAGGCACTTGGTTATGAGGCAAGGCTGTAGATTGATATCTGTAGACAAGTAAGACTAGTAAAAATCTGTAGACTAGTAATACTAGTAAAAATCAGGAGGTCAAAGGATTACTAGTAGGATCTGCTCACACAGATGGCTTTCAATAATCTGGAATGCCCGGAATATACAATGCTTGTTCCAGGTTAAGCAACTCCCAGTAGTTGAGGCTGCCACAGGTGTACCCATTCAGAAGTGATTGCCAGTTATATATCACTCATAGGAACAATCTTGTGCTTTTCATTAAGATAAGTGTTAAACCAATCAAGCACAGCAGACCTGACTCCTTATCTTACCATTTTATTGAAGATCAATTAATGGTCAATGATGTCAAAGGCATTGCTCAGCTCTATAAATGTAGATACTGTCTCAACCAATTTCATGATAGCCTTTGAGGTAAACGTAATGGACTTAAAACCATATTGATGTTTACTTAAGAATTCATTATCTTCAGACCTATCAAGTCTTTCTAGAAAAGACTGAAAACAGATATGTAAAAATAGTGAAATAGTATAATTAATTATTTCTTTTTTAAAGCTGTATGTATATCAAAGGCATCAGTAGATCAGTGACATATAAATTTGCTTTCTTTCACACTACTAATAAACAGAATTGAAGTTCTCATTGATCTTTCTTTCATCCAATACATTTGTGTAATTTGGATGTGTAATTTTACTGGCAAGATTTTGCCCAAAACTCATAAAGAAGTTATCAAATACAAAAGATATTGCCATAGTTTTAGTAATTGCAATATGTTTAAAATAATTTGGATATTCATTCATTTTCTTAAATCTTATTATTTGAGTTAAAATTTTAATAAGTTTTGTACCTTCTTGTTCTTGTTTGCTCTTAGGTTTTAAATATAATACACAAAGATGTGTCTTTTACAATCCTTAGAAATCTGTGGTGTATCTTGGTTAGTTACATCGTTGATATAACATTTGGTAAGTGGACATCGCTTCTCATTAAGTTGAATTTAATTGGATTAGAGGGCATAAAAGTCAGTCTTAAATGCAGCAAAAGCCCCAGGTGTTCATGGGCAAACAGTTATAATATGATCAGTTTTGGATGTTTTATTTTGCATTTATTTAAAATTACCTAACACAATTTTAACCATTTTTTAAATAATAGGCTTTCAGTTGTTTGAATAAAATGTCTTAATATGTACAGTGTGTCCAGCTTACATCATTGTGTTTTAATTTTTCGTTAAGAGAGTTCTTTTTATGTTTAAAATTTGTGTATAAATATATTAAAAAACACCCCACCTCTTACTATTCACTCTATTGGTGGTGAACAATTTATAACCATTCAAATCTTCTTTATACCACTCTGCCTCCAGCGAAGTCTTAGACACTGCAGTGACATAAAATTGAATAAACTAAGATATTCTTTGATTTGAAAGTTTTTGTGCCTGTTGCTTTAACCTTCTAATTTCTGTTCAGAAAAGGGTTTCTGTGGCAATCGTAATAGTTTTCTTTGTAAGATGCTCATTCAGATACACTTGTGATCCTTTCAACTTCTTTCCTAGGTGCAGTATTTCAGTTATATATTTGCGATTTGCAAAGCACACAGTGATTGTAGGCTTATCCTTATCTTTACATGGCAGAGTATGACAAATCGAGATGGTTTTTGGGTCCAGGTAGATATGCTTTTCTGCCAAGAAATAAAGAACCTGGCACTCCAATGTTTGCAAATTTTGAGTGTCTGGATGCTCGCTCTCTTTTCTTCCTTCTGGAACAGCTTTGGCATAGGAGTATAGTTTAATGGTCATGCCTGTGATTATTACATAATCCATTTTTATGTACTGTTCCAAGTTGTCAATTCTTGTCTCAAGTTTATTGATAATTTTTCTTAATTTTCTTTTATTTTGTTTTTCAACAGCTTCCCTTCACTCCAAGTTACATAAACTTTGTCTGCTGTTGGGTTACTTTGGCCAGCTCCCCAGACATAAAATGACTTACACATATCCTTCAAGCAGCCCTCCATCTTTGCATTAGTAATTCCTTCAAATAGGGCATTTCCAATTTTCCTGTTTTTCTTTATTAAACAAATTTTGAGACAAAAGGTATGTTTTCAGATGCTTCCAACTACTGAAATTTTGCAGTGTGTAGCCATCTTGACTGTAGTGAACACATGCCTTGAAATCCAAAATGAGACTTAACGTAATAATTAAAGCTCAAACCTTACAACTGAGTTTTGTTTGGTATAGTGGGCTTTCTTTAGCATCTCTGAACTTAGTTGACCAAAATAATGATTGTTTTGTTCAGTTGTTTGGAGGAAATTTTGTAACAATTAAGGGTAGACTTGTTCAGTTACTACAATGGGCTGTGGTTATGTATTAATAGACAAATAAAGCTCCTTGCTTTATAAAGCAATATAAGGTATATTATAAAGCTACATGAGCATGTATATGTTGAATAAAGGGGTTAAAGAATAGAGCTTTGAGTAACTACATGTGATCATTTGACCCTTTAGTTTAGAATTACAATTACACAAATTATAGCTATTAATGCTAAAGCCAATCTAAAGCAATTAGAAAGGAGGTGGATAGCCTTACCCAGTAACCATCTTTCTTTTTTATAAAAACAATTGGGAACATTCAATCCTGCGGTGTAATGAATATAAACCCAGGGATTTGATTAGAGCAGTGTAAAAATTGAATAAATCATATTCAGACCTGAAATGGCCAAAACTTAACAAGAGTTGTTCGTCAAAACAACAAAGGCAAGAGTTCGACATCTCTTGATCTATATGCAACCAAACAGGGCAACCTACATGTAGATCTCAAACCTTGCATTAAGCAAACATGTTTTGTCCCTTTCAAAAACAGCTGCAGTGTGATCATAAATAAAACATGAAATTAGTAGCAGCAAATATTTTTACATAACAATATTTTTACAATGACATATCAAACTGAAACAGGTAATCATAAACAGGCTGCCCAAGACCTGGGACGGAAGTGTTATAAAACAACAAATGAATGCCTTATAAAACTCTGAGGCGGAACACTCTCCAGTGGGTCAGAGATTTGTTTGATATAATGTATCAAGAGATGCATTAACTCTGGCAATGTCGCCCTACCAGGCCAAACCCAATAAATAATGCAACAAAAATACATCATCATGAAGTTTCTCTTTATCCAACATGTGTAGCTGTCAGCTTTGATCAATAAGAACTCACTAAAGGCGATAATAAACATACATAGGCCTTTTTATGCTAATACATCGGTTCAACCCAGGAATGCAGTAGGAAAGTTGTTCTGATGCAAAATATTTCAGCGTTTAAGGTTCAGATCTTTAAGCTTGACCTAGGGGGAGTTGCACTGGCGGCAATCCTGTTATCAAGTTTATTGTGGGGGGGGGATTATTGCACAATGATATTCTCTGGGGTTTCCATATGATAATGATTCAGGAGAGCAATTTAGCAGAGTATACTTCACATTCTCTATATGTCCACTCTGTGCTCTTCTGAACACCTTTAACACACAGAGATGCACAATGTAATAAGATGGGAATTTGAAATTCAAATTTCTTTTATCTCATCTCAGTGTAGAAGTGATCTAAGAACCCACCCATCAATTTTGACTGTCAGATCAAAAAGGTCTTCATTTGCATCAGCACATATGAATTTTCATTTCATACAGACTTTTCATTGCAGCCCAACATGATGAGATGTCTGTCTAATTAAAACAATTGGGGCACTGCTGAACCAAGTTTCTCCTCTACAGCCTGAATTTGATTTCTTTTATTAGCACAATACATCATTGATTTTCTTTACTTTGTGAGACTTACTTTAAAGTTGTTTTTCTAGTCAAACTTTTCATTCAAGCTAAACGGGTTTTTAACTGCTTTGCATTTTGGGTGCTGACTGTTTCAATAGTACTATCCTTTTAAAAATATTAAACAGATATTTTTGTTCTGTGCCAGTTATTTATGTCTCTGCAGTCAACTTAATCCAAAAAGTAGAATATATTTATTTCTGTATTTACCAATGTAAATTCAGGAAGTGCAAAATTTTTATGTTAAGTATAACCTGTTTATCCATGAACTGGTGTGCTGCTTGTGTGTTCTGTTCATTTTCCCCTCTGGGCGTGACTGGCACAGGTGATGGGCATTTCTGTCATTAAGGAGCAGTATATTAAGGAGAAGCTTCCCTGAGACAGTTGCCAGATGGTCTACCTACACAAGCGGTACATCAAGTTCCTTCTTTTCAGATCAGTGTTTTCCTCGTTGCCTTAACTTCTGTCCTTCCCAGCAGGCACTTTCTCCTCCTGGCTCCCCTGTATCGGCTCCTGTGCCGCCCTCCCCTCACCCTCGGCATCCATCTCTTATCCTCCTAATGCTCCTGTTGACTCCTGTCCAAGTCTGCTATCACCTGCCTGTCTGTCCTACAACGGAACCTCCCTCTCCAAGCAGCGCATCAATGAATTGTGGAAAAGCCACCTCGACCTTCCCCCTCTGTAAGTCTTGGATTCTCATCATCTTCCACACCGGTCTTCATCATCCACTAATCCTCATTATCTTCCATTTCGGTTCCTGCCTGGCTTCCAGATCCTCCTTTGCACATCCAGACTCGCTGTCCACCACTCCCCATAAACTATTTGTGCTTTACTTGTAGTTTTCCTGTCCGTAATTGTTTTTTCGCACCAGAGTCTCTTTGTAGTTATGACAATAGCCAGTATGATTTTTAAAGATTGATATAAATATTTCTTACAGATGATTATTTTTCCTACCCTCACTTCCCTTTATTGGCTTCCTGTTAAATCACAAATAGATTTAAAAATCCTTTTATATTGTCAAAAGCCCTAAATAACCAAGCTCCATCTTATATCAGGGATCTGATTGTTCCTGATATATTCCTAATGATGAGAGTGCAGATTGATAGCTCTTGGCTGTCAATCTGCATGTTGACTTGTGGTTCCTTGAACTTCCAAAAGTAGAGGCAGAGCTTTTAGTTATCAGGCTCCTCTCCTGAGGAACCAACCAATTTTAGTCTGTGAGACAGACACCCTTTCTACTTTAGGCGAAGCTTAAAACGTTCCTTTTTGAAAAAGCTTATTGTTAGAGTTTTTCCGGTTATCCTGCTCTATCTCTATAGTTATGCCGCTATTGGCTTAGGCTGCTCTTGCAGAAAGGGACCGTCTCTCATCATTCTGCTTCATTCTATCTCTATTCTCCCATTCAGCTATACTTTTTTGTTCAACCCCTAACTTTATGTTCACTGCTGGTTCTTATTGTAGTAGCTTAACTTGTTCTGTTCCTGCTTGGCTGTGCCATCTTCCTAGAGAAAAATATCAGCTGGACTGCTGCCATTAACACCTTCAGTCATACAGTAGTTGATAGATTTGGGCCTTATTTTAGTGTTTAGTCCTGTTTCTCTCTTAGACATAGCTATGAGCTCAGCTTTTACTGTGACTAAATCAATGTTATCTCTTTCATCCCATTGATGTGACAACTTTCAGAGCTTGTCTGCTTAACTGTTTCTTTCCTAGACAGAGCTACCTGTGGAGCTAGTTTAAGATTACCTTTTCTAGCAAAAAAAGTATTTATGGATCAGTGCTTCTATGGTCATTTTGTACATCTCCTTCTCTCTCCTTGAACCCCCAATTCACATCAGCAGACAGTCACTCACACTAAGCCTAGTTCTATTGGAGGTTTCTTCCGGTTAAATGAGACTTTTTCCTCTCAGGTATCACTGCATGAATGTTAAGTGTGAGTGATTGAAGTAGAGTCAATGACAAAATATAAGCAAATATTGTTGCCACAAGCTCACCCAGGAGTGTGTCCTGAAACTCAATGACTTGATGCAATCAGCTGGGTTTCCTTAGACAGAAACGTTTTACTAATCTCTATGATCTGATTGAAGTGTCTTTGTAAAAGTACTTGATCATTGTTGCTAACTTTTTAAATTTATTGCAATTTTTTGTGACTTTTCAGACTTTTCTAACATTTTTTTCCCCAAAAACCAGCTGGTGACAAGTCTACCACTTTTCCTGTTTTGTTGGAGACTTTGGTGACAACACGTGAAACAAACCAATCGCTCTGAGTTTACCATCTCCTGCTAACATTTAAGCTAGCCTCTCCATCCTTCAAAACACAGAGAGTAAGTCACAGGCAGCAGCTACAGCAAACCGTATCTGCAGTTAGAGAAAAAAACAATTCTCCTTTGTTTCCCTATTGAACATGAGTCACACGTACACAGAGCCCCCTGATTTAAAAAGCAGGGCGTAAATATGACATTTAGCTTTTTTTTTCTTTGAGACTGTTACCGTAAAATAGATCCCTCCCTTGGTGCTATATAAATAAACTGAATGGAATTGAATAAATTGGGCTATGCTAACAACAGCATCCACATATCCATTATCTACAAAAGCATCTTGTCACAGTTAAGACACAGTTAGTATTGTGATCTGTTTATCATTGTCCTTATTTAAGTCGAATGGACATAATAAATTATCCTGTAAGAAACGTCTTTTCCTGTTTTGCTGTTCCTTCTAGGAATGTAAGGAATCCAGAGCGGGTCTATGGGAAACAGGGCACATTTTGAGTTAACACCTTTTTTTACCATCAAAATCACTGATTTCCTCATTTTATGCAGCCCAGGTTCTGTCTGCTGTTGGATGCTTTGCACAGACCATCAATCAATTTTTGTCCACTTCATAGACATTTTGCTCATGCTTCTCTTCAATATCACATGTGTTTCCCATCCCTCTACCCTACACATTCATACCATTTATAGAAAAAAAAATACAATTGTGAGATCATTTTTTTCCAGAATGGGGTTTTAATTATTCATTGTTTGTGCTTATTCGGTCAGAAGGTGGACTGAATTATGGATGCAAATCTGCTTATTTTGTTTGTCTCTAGAAATGGCATATAAAGACAAGATTAGGTTTTAATACCAAAATGAAATCTTGAAAGGAAGAGAAGAAGAATTGTGAATATATTCGAGTTAACAACAGGATATCATTTTGAGAAATGGTGAACTGACCACAAAGTCGGTTATATTGCTAACCTTGTGGTTGCATTTTCTCAAAAACACTTATCCAAATAATCTATATAGGTTTTTCGTTTTATTTTCATAATTTTTTGAGCCTATGGTAAACCGAATAAGATGGCGTATCTGTAACATCTAACTGAAAAAGCAATGAGGAGCCGATAACGTCACTCAAACTGAGACATGAAGCAAACATAAAACCGATAATCTTCATTTCTTATGTTTATGTCTGTTTATTGTCGTGAAGACCTAAATTTGTAGTTTATGGAACATTCCTCAGAACCCTGGAATGTATTTATTTAGGAAAAGAACATTGACAGATTTTTAGTGATTCAAGGATAAACCCTGAATTGTTAACCTTCATCCAAGCAACAAATATATACACTTATTACCACTTTCGAAATATTATAAAATTTGTCATATTACAACTGCAAACTTTCCTGTGTTAAATTCAGTACAACTGATTACATTAAAAGTTCAACTAAATTCTAAATATAATCCTCCTGTTTGCAGTTTAATTTGAGTATAAATCTGGCTACTCTGCGAAGGTCTCAGGCTGGCTTCACGCATATCAATTTATGTGTCGATTCTGTCATCCATTGCAAAAAGTTGCTGTGCAGCAGTCTTGACTCGGTGTATGCTGGATCCATCCGTGCATCGCCTTTTTTTTTTAAATTTTTTTTATTCACCAGGTCTGGTATACTTTTGCAGTATCTAGTTACCTGTATCTGTTTTTTTTAGGCTGATACATTTTGCTCTATCATCATCTATCGCAACAACACTCTGTAAATCTGATGCACAACGGAGGGGAGCTGCACTGCAGCAGAGTTAGTAGAAATTAATACACTGACTAGAAAAGCTTCTATTTGTGACAGAACGGAGAAGGCATAGTTGAAGAAGTCTGTGTGGGTGAATGAGGGGCCAGGTTTAAGAACATCAGTAAATAAACTGCATCATCAATATTAATTAGAGGACCACACGTCAGAGAAGATGTTACAGTTTAAATTAGTATTATGTTAATAAACAGTATTAAACTCTTTGAATTTCTAACAGAGCTCTGTTTAATGCATCATCAAAAAAAAATGGAAATGGTCTAGAAAAACTGCAAAACCTACTACAATGTAGCTGTCTACAAAAACTGACAAACCAGGCAAGGAGAGCATTTTTTATAGAAGTACCCACAAGGCCAGTGACAAACTCTTAAGAAGCAGAGATGATTCATATCTTTTATGAGACAATCCTCTGATCAGATCAGCAGAGCTGGACCCCAAAATTTTACTTAAGTAAAAGTAGCACCACTTCATCATATTTTTACTCAAGAAAAAGTACAAAATAACCCTCTAAAATATTACTCAAGTTAGAGTAAAAAAGTATTTGGCAAAAAGGCTACTCCAGTACTGAGTAACTGATCTACTTACCAGCCATGATCATAACAACGTAACAGCAATATTTTTTGAGTTATAAAACTTCCAAAACCAATAGTTAGTGTTTATAATAGGTTAAATAACATTATAATGTTTGCTGTATTTTCACTCAACCTCCAAATGACACAACAGACTCAGCAGGTGAAAACATTTACCCATTAAGTCTGAGTACAAAAGAGAAGACAGCGTTCCTCTAAATGGGGCATATTTGTTTAAAAAAAGCTTGTTTTCGTTAAGTGAAACTACCCACACTGAAATCCAGAAATTTTACTCAACTTAAAGTAGTTATAATTTAAAATAGTTTTACCCAAGTAAAAGTAAAAATTACAATGCTGTAAAACTAACCCAAAAAGTACATTATCTTCAAAAGGTTACTCAAATAAATGCAAGTGAGGAAATGTAACTAGTTAATACTACCTACCTCTGCAGACCAAATATAACTTGTTCACAACAGAATGTTGAAGGAAAGGGAGGCTGGTCGGAATTGATGGGAAGATGTACAGAGACAGCAAATCATTTGATACAATTTAAAATCATATAAATCATTTGGATTTACCTTCCAGCCACACAATGACACAAAATATATGGATGGGGCAACAGTGTAATGGTTTAGATAAAGCATATATATTTTTCAAATGGACTAAATCAAGTTCAAAAGCTAAATCCAAGTGGGAAAAAAATGCTAAGAAATGAAAGTTTATGTTCTCAAATCCTCTCAATTCAATCTGACTGAGCTTTGATTATCTTATGAATAGGGATGCGCAAAAAAGTCAGACCTTGGATGCAAAGCTAGTAAAGAAATAAAATTAAATACAGCACAGAGTCCTGAGCTGTAATTGAAGTGAAAAATGTTTTTACTAAATATTGACATGTGTGTGGGTGTGTGTGTGGGTGTGTGTGTGTGTGGGGGGGGGGGGGGTACAATGGCCCTCTTTTTTATTCTTTTGTTTAAGAACAAATTTGAAAACTATTTAACACTTTCCTTCCACTTCAAATGTATGCACTGCCCTGTGTGTAAATATAATCTTAAAAAGAAAAAACTTTGAAATTTGTGTATTAAAATGACAAAAGATTAAAAAAGTAATTTACATACCTTGGGAAGGCACTGAACATATTTTACATCAATACTGTTTTGCAAAGCAATAGTGTCTAAAATCTTTATTGCATCCATCTGATGTTTAATATATTGGTCCTTCTGTCTATGACATGTCTGTGTGATAGCATCATGAACTTAGCACAGCCCCGTGAATTAGAAGTCTGCTTCCAATAATAAAGGCAACAGAGAGAAAGATGAAACCACAAACTGGGCTCCACTCCTTCCTGTGGCG
Organism: Jordanella pulchra; assembly: GCA_034780135.1. Classification (NCBI taxonomy): domain Eukaryota; kingdom Metazoa; phylum Chordata; class Actinopteri; order Cyprinodontiformes; family Cyprinodontidae; genus Jordanella; species Jordanella pulchra. The sequence continues at coordinate 26,656 of JAUZNJ010057127.1, forward strand.
CGGCCCCAGAGATTCATGGTGCCCAAGGCTCTGAGGACATTTTTTTTTATGTGGCGTCTTTTTGATGTAAAAGTCAAGGAGTGCTCTCTGTATTCCACAGGCAGGCTGGCTTCAGTCTCACTGCCCTGTAATAGCCTATGATCAGAGATCTATTACTCACTTCTAAGAGAGGGGCTTGGGGAGCTCGGTCATTTGCCATTTTAAATTGGTCTGTACTTTTGCTTCCCGGCCTGATGAGACAAGATCTCTCACTTTTAATTTATATGGGTATTTTATCCATCAATAGATTTTAGTTGTTACTAGGATTTTAGTTTGGTATAATGTATGTTTTTTTGCAGTAGGGGACTGAGAAACTGTTTTAAATGTATATCAATGAATTTTGGAACATGCCAGTGAGAACTATGGGATGGTGTTGATGTTCCTCAGGGCAGGCTCCCTCCCAGTTGGGTCCTCACCTGCCCAAACATTTTTGCATCATGCCTCTGTGAGAGTCACAAAGGAATGTTTGGAATATATTTTGCTAAGGTAGCATCCTAGATTAGCCTATTCATCTCCTCAGTGCTTTACCTGTTCTCTTTTCTCAGCAGGAGACCACAGTTGTGTCATTCCTGTCTCCTCTATTGCTTCCCCTCAAACAAAACTGTCTGTGACGATCAGCCTCACTGCTTCTCAGCACCAAACACATAGGACAGAAGGAATCGAGGAGAGAGAGATTAGCATCTTGTAGAAAGACCATGAATAAATTCAACACACGGGCAGAAAAAAAAGACTGCGACCCAGCTGTTTCAGGCACATTTCATATTACCATGTTCCTCATGTGAGGCAATAAGTGTGTGAATGAAAGCAATGCATTTTACATTTTCATTTCCCTCTCCCTTTCAACTTTGGCAGCTGCAGAGTTTTATTTGTCTGAGCTAAAAAGCTCTGTTATAATTCGACATTTTACAGCCTATAGGTAATGTTCCCACTCAAGCTGTCAACACTCACCGCTATCACTACAATAACTGAGTAGCAGGTGTGCATGTCTGCACTATTATGCTTTTATTTTGCAAGGCAAAAGTCCTTATTGAAGGGTATCATGGTATTGAAAACTGAATATGTGGTTAAGCAGTCCTGGTTTAATCTCCATCACTATGGCCTAGACAGCTAACAAAGTCCTGACTGTAAAGAGAAGTTTCACTTCTAAGAAATACATTTATTTTTCCCCACTAGTATTACTATGAGTTGCTTGTTTTAAAGTGCAAATACAGCAGATTGTAGATAGGGTTTTAACTAATTCAAATTTTGCCTTTTTTAAACTAAATATATAAAATTAAATGTTTTTTTAATTTTATTTTATATGCATAATTGAGAATAATTGTTTTCATCCCCCTTTACAGGGGTCTGTGTAAATTATCACTGTTCTAGGTCATGGCAACCACAAAGCAGGTTCAGTTTTTATTAAGAAATTCCGACATCTACCGAGGAGTCTTTGTCAATTCAGTCAGCTTGTACAAGAGGATCTATAGTTGGAGCACTTATGTTTTAAAAACATTCCAAGTCAGATGCAAATCAAAGACCTGCCGGTGATCATTGGTTGTTGAAGTCTTATTGTGTATGGCTAAAGTGTTTGTCCAATTGAATCAGGAAGAGTGTGCTTATGTAATATCTTTGGAATGAGTTTTAAGACCAAACAGTAGATGCCTAGAAGCCAAAAACGCAACCTAACCTGTGCTGTAATTAAACATTTTCTGAAGTGTGTGGTGCAGAAATTCCATCAATAGGAACACCCCGCAGAGGGGCATGGCAGCCCAAATAACGTCATTTGTCCACATGGGTCTCACAGGTGTATCAAGCATAAACCAAACTTAGGAAAAAGGAGGGTGCAAATAACCTGGTCTAAATTATCTGCTGTTGTTTGTTCTTAACTTTGAAGACAACATTTCTCAAAGATTGAACAATGTTTCTCCCATTCCTCAAAGAGTGAGGGCTATTGTCCATTCCCAGCAGAAACATGTCTCTTTCCTATGCTGAACAATGCGTGCACAGGTGTCTTTTATACACGTAATGAGTTCAAACAGGTGCAGTTAATACAGGTAATGAGTGGAGAACAGGAGGGCTTCTTAAAGAAGAACTAACATGTCTG
>JAUZNJ010057138.1:0-28779 GCA_034780135.1 Jordanella pulchra
CCTTCCTTCCTTCCTTCCTTCCTTCCTTCCTTCCTTCCTTCCTTCCTTCCTTCCTTCCTTCCTTCCTTCCTTCCAAAGTAATTCATACACATTATTGTGGTGGGGTTTTAGAATAAGGCAGAATAACACAATTACCTGGGAGAAAGATCTGAAAAACAGTTGAGTGTGATGCAACCCTGAAAGAGACGTGTCAGCAGGATTCTGGCTTAGACTCTGATGATAGGCCTGAGGAAAAAGGTTGAGAAAAAATATGAATGGTAGGACCTAAAGTGCAGAGCTCTATACTTTTAGTCTGTCTCCTTACTTGGAGCGCCACCTGCAGTGCAGAGTACTGCAACCACACCTCTTGCTGCTGTGCTCCTGAGAGCACGGAGGCCTTAACCTGTCCTGCATTTTCAGTTGCATTGAGGTAGTGAACCCAAACACATTCCGCCACAGCACGCATAGTCTGATTGTGAGAGTAAACTGCAACAAACACAGACATCACATTTTGATTAAGACAAAAATATTCTGCAATAAAACTAAACTAGATACTGAAAAAAAAGTTTTTCTCTGTAAATATGTATTTATTGGTGCTTCCAAGATCAGCTATTTTAGTTCTCATTTAATGACCACATAAAAGTTTTTTTTTTATTTTAAAATATGTTGCCCCACATTATTAACTTTTTTGGTGCAAAATAAAGCAATACTTATACTTAATATTCTAAACATATTTCTAAACTTCTAAAAGTGAACACCAATAATATTTAGAAGTGGAAAGAATAACATTTTAGTTTAAATTAGTTTTTGAAAGAGGAGTCAAGAGATGACCTTGAGCCAAGGACCATTTTCAGACATTCTTAGTAAAATTTGGACCTAGCATGTGGAATTTTCTATTATATAACAATAATGACCTCACTGTTGCATCTATTCATGCTCACTGGACTCCATTATTGAAGGAAAAGCATGCAAATTACAGCACAACATATGTGAGGAGAAAGGACACAACATCTCACCAAAAAACACCTCTCTAACTGGGACATTTTAGAGTCAGGAGCATCATGGTTTGGACCAGGTGTTAGGTCTTAGCATATGGAGCTGGCAAACTTCATGATAATAAGGTAAGGAGGAATGGATTCTTCTTCAGAGATTTGCATAATTCAGTTCTAAATGTAATCTGAGGACTATGATCCCACAAGTATAGCAATGGCTTCAGAAGTAAACAAATAAACAAGTTTCTAGAAAGGCTCAAGCAACCTCCTGACTCCAACCCTTTGAATTATTTATGGGAAAATTTTTACATAAACAGTGTGTCAAAATTAAACCTGACCAACAGATGCAATTCGTTTCTCCATAAGGAAGACCATTGCCAGCGAATGGTTTTCGGAAAAGTACTAAACAAATTCCATTAAGCATATTCAGTATTTATCCTCTTTCATCAAAAAATTTACTTTTTTGATGTATTCAAATCTTAATTTCAACATAAAAAAGAGCTACAAGTACTCTGCTCTTTCAGTGATGTTAAAGGTTTAGTGGTGAACACAAAATACTACATCCTTCAAGACCAAATGTAAACAGAACGGCAAAAACAGAAGTCAACTTTTCTTACTCTCAGGCACAAACAGATGAAAGATATCTTTGGCAACAAGGAAGCCCACTGCACCATAACTCATGGCCCTGTTTACAAGAAAAGATGTGAGTAGCTGTGCTTGAATAAAACATTCAAAAATGGTTTTAGTTGATTACATCTTACTTCGGATAGGTGGCGTGGAAAAGAGGGGGGATGAACATTCCCATTGGAAAGAGAAGCCCATCATTCACAAGAGTAGGCGTGACAGAGAGACTGAGGAAAATGCAAGATGATTATTGCACGTTTATTGAGGATTATAGCAGAATTTATCAGTTAGATGACACAAAGGAGAAACCAACCTATTGGCAGGTTCAGTCTGCTCAGCCAAGAGTTTACTGCGTCTCTTTTGCCATAGAGATAGTAGCTGAAGGTAGTTGGAGAAAAAGCCACTGGAGCTGATGGTCACCTGAAATTACATGAGTGTTCAGTTCAGTGGTTATTTTTTGCTGGCAAATATAAATTACATAGCAATTATTTTGCTTAGTCATAATTCTATAGCTATAGCAATAGTTCTTTAGATTTTGCTAGAATTGTGCCACATTTTTTAATTTACAGTCTCTGATCATTTTAAAAGCTGTCTCTTTCATCTTTTCTTTTTTTTCTGTTCTATCTTTCCTGTTGTACTCTCATTGCGGTGTTCATATTATATCTAAATGACCCTGTATAATTACAATAAAGCAGTTTGTATGCATAAAACAAGCGGAACACTATGGCGATAGCCCTACTGCTCCACTTTTGAAAGCAAAATCTGTTGGGCTCTAGTTGGCACCAAGATAATTATTCTTATTGCCACATCGCCAGACAGGACACTGCAAAAAAAACAAAAAAACAAAAAAAACAAAAAAAAAACAGCGATGTTCTTTGCTTGTTAAGTCTTAGAAATACTTATTTATGTATTTATCTTCAGTAGAACTGATTACTACAACAGTATCTGCATAGGTTTGCCTAAAAAGGCCATCAAACAGCTGCAGCTGATCTAAAACGCTGCTGCCTGTGTTCTCACTAGAATTAAGAAAATAGAGCACATCAGCCTGGTTCTGATGTCCTTACATTGGCTCCGTGTAGCTCAGAGAATAAACGTCAAAATCCTTCTGTTAGTCTATAAATCACTGAATGGATCAGCACCTTAATACATAACAGATTTGTTGTCAGTGTATCAACCTCCCAGACCACTCAGGTCTTCTAGTACCAGCCCACTATGTACACCGAGAACCAGAACCAAACATGAAAAAGCAGCATTCAGTTCCTTTGCTCCACTTATCTGGAACAAACTCCCATAAGACTGCAAAAGTTGTGGTCCAACTGTTTTACTTCCTTTACTACCTTTTTTTTATCTTGTTTTTATCTGTACCTGCCTTCAATCTGCATTTATTTTCCTTCTATTTTACTGTTTATGTAAATTTGAACTCTGAGGCTTTAGACCTTAAATGAAGAAGGGGAACTGTCTGACAAGATTACTGCACCAATAATAAAAAAAAAACATTAAAATAATGATTGTTTTAAATACTTTCTTTTACCTCAGAAAAAAATAGGTCAAGATCATCCTTTTCAGAAATCTGTGAGGACAATAGTCTTGGAGGTGAAGAGTAAACCTGTAGAAAAAAAAGGGCCCTTATAATGATCACACTGTAGATAGAATACAGCGACCTATAGATTTCTATTTGTATTGCTATTTTACCTTGTCAATGAAACGTTGAAAAGACTTGTGATCTTTCCACTTGAGCTCCATTATTTTGGATATAAAGGAAAAAAAGACATTTTCAATAATCTCTTCAGTCTGTTATTGGGGAAAAACAAAGTTTTTTAGAAGCAGATTTTAAACATTTAATCAGGCGTGATTCTAATTTGTATAATTTCACCTTTTGCCGTGACGTCCTCTCACTGAGAAGATGCGTGAGAACTGTATCAAATCCTCTTTCGGTCTCCAAAACACAGTGTTTCCAGCGAGGGACCTCCTAGTAAAAAACACCCAACATAATATTGAAAAAAAACAAAAAAACATTCACACTTCCATTTCTTGATTTTATTCAAACCAGGCTGACTGACCTCTTCACCATTTCCTAATTCTAAGGACATATTCTTTGCTGTTTCTGAAAATCTGGAATCCATGGCGGGCATCAGAGTGTGCAGCAGATTCAGCATCATATACGTGTGAAGGGTACTGCTTTGTTCAACAAAATGACAATAAAAGTATTAATAAAAATGTTAAAATCATGTTCTAATAACTTAAAGTTACCTGCTGATCATAACAGGCTTGTGCAACCATCCATTGATGATTTGGGACATCTGAATAATGTAAGGTAGGTTATGAAGGAGGACATGATCATCTTCATTTAGGGAGAGTGGATGGAAAGCAGCCTGCAGACAGCCCAGCCAGTCAATAGCAGGGGCCTGGCTCTGTGGGAGAAAAAGTTATTTCAAAATCATGCTTCCAAAAAAAAACTTTGCAGCTGCTAAGCAGCCATTATATTCATTGGTAACAGTGTTTGAAAAGCCTTAAAGCAAACTGATCCTTTGTTTTAATGCAAGACAAAAAGACCAACAAGCAGAAGTAATCCTCCAAAACCTCACAGCCATTTCACATTTACCTTTGGCTTTCTGTCACGGCTATAGGTAGAGCAAAACAATGTCATCTGACTACAGGCGTGTTTATGATTGTGATGCTGGGTCAGACAAGGCCTGTTCATGGTGTACGTCCCAAATAGCTGATGAGATAGTAGCATCTAATGGTCTCTGTGAAGTGCTTTAAGATGATGTGAATTGCTGCTTTATAAATAAACTGAACTGAATTGAATTGAAGTATGCAAATCCTTTCTAAGGTTTGTTTTGGAGATCATAAGGATTTTCTTAACTTATAAAGATTAACACACATCTCAGTTGAAAAGCATGTTCTCTTGTCTTTTCAATTATAAAGAGTGGCTGGGAAAATTTGTTATTCTATCCACATCTGATTCATTGTAAAGGGAAAGAATTCATGAATGACAAACTTAAAGATCGTCGACACATTGATTCCTTTAACATATGATGTTCAGAACACACCACATGGCCTTACACAGGCAGCTTTGATCGATTCATAACGATACCTAAAGATTTAGCCTTGTCATACAGTCCAAATCCACAGAAGTTTTTTAAAATAATCTCTTGCTTAGTCTTGAAATTCATATCTGTTCCTTTTTATTCAGACTGTCTTTTAGATAAAATTTGTTCACTGTTTTGTTTTGTTATTATTATGTTCCTTTCTTGTAAAGCAGTTTGTGACCTTTTATGTCTCTGAAAGGTGCTACATAAATAAAGTTTACTTACTTACTCACTCATGTGCATTGGTTGTGTATTTAAGAGAACCATCAAATGTTTTAAACCTTAAAAAATGTAATGGAGCCGACCAGACTGGTACCTGTAGCTCTCCAATAGTCATTCGCTGATAGAGTTGTCCTTTTAACCGACGATACTGTTTAGGTGAGGCGGCCACAGCGAGCTGAGAGGACAGAGAGATGAATGGGCCAACATGTAATATGCTCTTGGATGGAGGGGATCCCAGGAAAGCCAGGTAGTTCTGACACGATTTCAGGAAGGGACGTAAAGTCTGGAATCAAAGGTACTCTATTAACACACACTGAGCCTGATCTAGAAAATATCTGCAGCAGGAATTTATTTATAGATGAACAACCTCAGTTTTAACGCTCGACTTCTGCGTTTCGCTGTTCCATTCAATTGGTATCAAGAGATCTGGTTGGTCAATCTGTTAGTAAAAGCAGGCTGGAGTTAAAGCAACAACACCTCTCTATCACTTGGAGTGACATGCAAGATGATGGAGATACTGGCCTGAATATATCTCTTAGTCTTGTTGCTGGGAGCGTCATTCGGGTCTCTGCCTACATATAGGTTGAAGAATGGAAACGTCCCATATTCTCTCATTAGCAAACCAAGAGTGTAGTTGAAATCTGTCTTATTCCACTGCCCAGACACCGCCCAGCCTCCCAGCTGTGAAACAGTAAGAAATTTGAAAAAGCACGAAAAAACAACATTATTCTGTCATACAACTACCGATAAAACTAAAAAAATGCTTCTGTAATGCTGTAAAGACGGATTGATTAGCTTGTTTGGTTCATGTTGTAAGGTATCTTATGATGTTAGAGAAAGATAGAAATTTTTAAGTACAAGAGGTTGTAACAACTGGGTGAAAATTTGATAACTTTGTTAAAAGCTGACTAACTTGACACGTCTGTCCTGCTTCGTTTTAGAGCATAGCTATCGAATTTAACAAACAGTCTATCAAAAAATAAAATTAGATAAAACCACAATGTTCATACCTTCTGGATGAGTTCTAGGAAGGGCTCTGCCCCTGCAGCTTCTAAAGATTTGGTGTCCAAGCAGGAATAGTAGAAGTCTTCAGTCTTCTGAACAGCAGAGCTGTTTGAACTTTGGTTGGACTCTGATAGAGAAATAATCAAGATTTAAATCAGTTTATTTTAAAATTGTTTTCTCTTTATCCTTGTTCAGTCAAACAAAATAGACAATCTAAAATGACAGCATTTGATTACATAAGACTAAGAAGTGGATACTCTAAACCTGTCTATCAACCACGGAAGTGAATTTAATACATATTCTTAAAAAGGTATAAACAGTCATAAAGTAAAAAGGCTTTAACATGGAGGTACCCTACAACTTAGCTGCTGGAAAAGATTAATAAGGTTTCGCTCTTATATGATCTCCTGCGATCTGGTTCACACCAATGCACCCAACACTATACACTGCAGGAAATAATTACAGCTTAAAAGTAGCTTATTGGCCATGGAAACTTGTTCAATGAGCCCAGGAGGCATTTGAAGGCCTGTAGTAACTGACTGCAGAAAGTATATCACAAAGGTTCACTATGTACCTCAGTATTCGATTCAACGTGATCTGTCACTTGGAATGGTGAGATTTAGAGCTCAATTAGCTCCTGAGAGCAACTTTCATTCAGAAATGCTTTTAGGAATTGTTTGCATGATTTTTTACATCCATGGTAATGATAGTAATTGTATCCTTTTAATACAGTGATATGGATCAATGATCCATAACTTTTGGCAATATACTGTTACCAAAGTTTTTTGGCTTCTGACTCACAAAACATTACTAGGATTGACTTATAACCCAAACTACTGGGTAGAATATAAATATTTCTACAACATATTTTATACAATGCAATGTATTGTGTTTTGTCCATGTTTAGATGATGTTTTCATATATTTCGCATAACACTACGTAAGGTCGCTGTGGCCATACCTTTGAAAGATACTGAAGGCATTGTTAAGACTAATTCTGGTCCATTTGTCTTGCTGGTTTTCATGTTTGCAGGCTGATGCTCTTTTGTAACCATCAAATAATAAATGCCATGCTCTGCTTTGGAAACCCTGGAGAGTCTTATACAATTGGCTTAGGAAGTAAACACGGGCTACACACTGCATCAGAGTAGTTCTCCAGTAAATTTCGTACATATTGCTTATTTAAAAACACAACTATGCATCATCATGATCCTTTTTATTGTTTAATTCATTTTCTTTAGAGGGTCGCAAATCATAGTAAATGGTAAATCATAGGACAATACATAAAATAAGGCAACAATTTGTTAACTGGATGTTTATCTCCTTTATGATGCCTCCAGTGGTTGAACACTTGGTTTGCATTTTCATTGATTTACTCTCAAAACAATTCTGATAGTCTTTTATCCATCATTTGATCCTGCTCAATGAAAGATGAATTTGACAAAGATTACATCTGTTGAATACCTTCACCAGAAGGCAGAAAAAAACATCTCTCTCTGGTTTATCAGGAGCCTTTGTCCGGTTTCAGGGGGACAAAAATAATCTGACTGCCATCCTTGGTTCTAGCTGGGGGATCCAGAGCCATCTTCAGTCTCAGCACAAACCCTCAGTCCTCTCTTCCTTTCCTCACACTTGTCACCAGTCTGTTAGTTGTTTTCTTTTTTTATATTTGAATGTCTCATCGATGACAAACACTCTTTCTGCAGGGTTCTTTTCAATGCCACTTGCTGCACCCTAATTTTCACTGCAACCTGCAGCACCTTCTTCACATCAGTTTCCAGCTCAGTCTCTGGCTTCATGGATTCTGTGATGTAAATCATCCTCTTCTCCACAGTCACCATTATTATCTGAATCATTTTCTCCAAACTCTTACATCGTCTGTATTTGGAAAGCTTTCTGCAACACCTACATCTACAAACTTGTCTCATCTCTATCTGAAGAGCCAAATATTGCTTCCCTTGTTAGAACCGTTATTCATAACTTCTACCTTTTCACAGCCATCCTTTTATAAGAGCATCTGCCATCATGATTACCATCATTGGAACTTCCTTTATTTCCTAAAAGAGCTTTATACCATAAGCACATTTCCCAACCACACATTCATAGACCCATTGGAGGCTTCTTGGGTTAAAGTGCCTTACCCAGGGATATATTAAACTGCTAAAACTTTTGATCGCAATATCTCTCTTCTCACTAAGTCACACAAACATAATCTCCAGTCAATGTTTCAACAATCTTCAGACTTTTCTTCCTCACAGACTTCATAGCCTTCATTAGAGTAATCCTCATCATCACTATCCTTATGTGATGCACTCTAGAGCAGGCTTCCTCAAATCTGTCCCTTGAGGCCAGATGTCCTTCACATTTTAGATGCATCTCTGCTTCCACACCTTACCATTTACCATTGCTAAATTATCTCCTCAGTATGCAGCCAAGTTTTCTAGAGTCCTGCTAATGACCTGATTATTTGACTCAGGTGTGTTAAAGCAGAGACACATCTAAATGGAGCAGGACTCCGGCCTTCAAGGACCGTAATTGAGGCAGCCTGCTCTAGAGTGGGAGTGTTTAATTACTCTTTGCATATTCCTAGCCAAGAATGAATCACTACATTGTTTCCACTGAGGGGCAGGTACAATTTGAATATTTTATTTTTGAGAATAAAACTGACCAAAACACTTTAACTAAAAGGGAAAAAGACAGAACCAAAAATGCAGACATTGTTTCTCCAGGATGCCTAAAGGGAGGAGCCCTCCCCTCCCCTCCCTAGGCAGATTTTGGGGAAGAATATGGCAGCAGCTCCTTCATTCACTGTTTTTATTCATTTGTGTTTCCAGGACCTCCATCCCAGGTAAGGTTGAAACAGAAGACATTGAGATATAGCCTTGTTCCAATTGTTTTTCACTCATCTGAAACGTGTAACACTTATCCTCTTCAGATCACTGTAGTCTCAAGATCCTCAGCTACCCCTCGAGTCCTAAAAGACCCTCTTCACTGCTATATTTCCTGTTTTTAGATTCCCAATCATAGAGTAAACGTGTGTCTCTTGTTTAGCACTTGAGCTCCCTGAGGATACTGTGGAGGAAATGCCTCTCCAAACCCTCCCTATTCTGTAGTTGCCCACCTCATTTAGGGCCTATTCCTGAGTTCTCTGAAGAAGAAGAGGACGGCCAGTCTCATTCAGTGTGGAAACTATTGAGTCTGCTTCTCCATTGTTTCATCACCTCTCCAAGGTTTTCTAGACATAATATATCTGCTCTTTCCTAACTAGCCATGCTAGCCTCTGTGACAGATTCCTCTTGGACCTTGTGGCCCTCAGATTATCTCCTGAAGCCTCCTCCTCAACAGTGACTGAAGACAATTCTTGGGATAACTTTCTTGAAGTTTTTCCTCAGGTCAATCAGACCAATAAAACACACAGTAGCACAACTTAAATTATAAAAAAAAAACAACCTTCAGACCATTTCCTACCTAAAATCCCCCTGAGATACTGCAGCAGCAGAGTTTTTCGGCTCGGATTTCTATCGTCTGTCAGTCTTCCGTGTTCCTTTAGGTTTTGTGCCTCTGTTTCTGCTGAACCATCCATCAGGTTTTGTGAATGACCTGTTATACTGTGGTCTTTTTGTTCCCCTCTGCTCTTCAATGGAAATCCTTTCAATCCACATGGGGACATAAAGTAATCACAGGACTGGGTAAAGGGGTCAGTAGACATGGACAGGCGAGCAGCAGCCCACTGACAAGCTGAAGACACACATGGGGCAACTGTAGGACAAAGTCAGAGCAGAGTTAGATAAGTTAGCAAAACATTTGAATGTTGTGCTACTAGGTGATTAAGGAGACCTACCATGTGCTGCATTGTTTATCCTCCCTGTGTTCAAACCATAGTGAATGTAGTAGATCAATCCCAGAATGGCAGTGCCAATAAAAACTCCTAGAAGAAGACCGAGCAGTTTCTGCTGACGCTCAGTGTTTAACAGTGGTTGCTGTGGCCGGAGTGGGCTCTGCTGCTGGAGCCGGTGGGAATCATGAGGTTGTTCCGTCCATTGAAGCTCAGATGGAGCCTGACGCTGGTTCTCTGGTTCTGGATATGACTTTGAACGGTTCGTTTGCAGAGGCTAGAGAAGGATGGAGAAAAACCAAACTGTATAAATGTTTGCTGACTTTCTCCAAATGTAAACTGACTGCACTAAGTGAAATATAAAAGGACAAGAAAACTTTTTTTTATGAGTTAGAAGTCAGGCAGGCATGTGTAGCATTCATATTTAGGCCCTATATGCTGCTAACTCTTAATAAAATCAATAACCTTCCAAGATGTGGCTCTCTATCCAAACCGACAAGAAATTAACAGAGACTTTTGTTAAAAGAAGCAGCTAAGTGGTCTATGTTTACTCTGAAAAAGCTGCAGAGATCCACAGCTAAAGTGGGAAAATCTGTCATTTGTCAAAACACCTCACAACTCTTATTCTGGTGAATGAATAAGCAATGGGAAGCGCAGTTTTCAGTTTACAACATGTGTGAATTGAAATGGTTAACATGCATTGACAATGAAATACAGGGTTTTATTACCATTGTGTGAACAGAGACCCTGGTCAGAGTTAATGGGCGATTTGATGGAGCTTATAAAAGAAAACCGAAGCAGAAAGCTTGATGGACAATGATCTCAAGTTTTGTTTCCCAACATTGCCTGTCCTGAAATTTTCAGATGTATCCCAAGTCCAACAGACCAGAATTTAAAAAGTATTTCATTACTGGTCTGTTGAGTATGTCAGAGGGTAAATCGACCATTTAGGCAAAGTGAGCATTTATGCTTTTACATTGGTTTTTAAACTCAGTCCTCAGGATCCACTGTCCTGCATGTTTTAGGCGTTTCCCTGCCTCCTCACACCTGACATAAATACATGGGCAATTACCGGGCCCCTGCAGATGAAGAAATGTAAACATCTGTTGCAGGTACCGGTGTGGAGACAAAACGAAAATGTGCAGATCGACTTTGAAAACCGCTGCATTAAAAGGACGCTGGATGAAAATCCTGCTCAGTTACAAGTAAAAGTTACTCTGTCAAGTTAAAGTGCTGAAGTAGTTTTAGTACTTTACTATTTATGTATTCAAAAGTACATGCATCTAAAAGTGCTTAAGAAAACAAGATAACTAAAACAGCCAGGATACCAGTTCTTAAGGATGAACTTTGACCTTTGTGAAAAACAGTGTGCATTTAAGCCAAGTGCATTTTAAAAAAAGAAAAACAACAGCAGGTTACAAAGCTAAGCTTAGGAACGGGTAACGAACAGCTTCTGGAAATGTAGTGGACTAAAAAGTACAATTTCTGATTTTGAAATGTAGCGGAATTAAAGTTAAAAGCACCCCACACTAATCAAGTACTTAACTGTATTATTTTCCACCACTGCATGGGGTTTGGTGAGCCCAAACCCCTACTCTTTACCTCTAACTGTGAGCTCACCCTTTTCTATACTTCAAACTCAAGAGGACCTCGTTTGTCACAATTCCAATTGTTTTAAACGTTTAAATTATCACCCTTATTTCAGGTATAGGCTAGTTTTAGCAAGTATCTTTTTTCCAACAACCATTTTTGTAATAGCATGAAGATGTTTTCTTGACTTTAGGGAAAAAGGATGAGGGGCCACTGGGGACATAAATCAGAAATTAATTTCCATACACACATATGAAATTAAAGTCTTCTACACACTATACTGAAAAACTTGTACAAAAAATACAAAGCTCATACAAAGTGGCGAGAACTGTTCATATAAGCTAGTGAAAAGCTTGACCTTCATATACACTACTAAAAGCTAGTAGTGTATATGAAAGGTAAAGCTTTTCAGAGGTTTCTCATTACTTTGTATATAAGAGCCTTTGAATGGGTTTTATAGGAGGTAAATTGTTTCACTAGTTTATATAAGAACTTTTTGCAGGTATTTGTGCAAGTTTTTCCGTGTAGTATGTGGAAGACTTTAATTCCATGTTTATAGGAAATTAATTTCAGAATTCTGTCTCTGGTGGCACCTCTTTCTCTAAACCCCACTATAAAATAAAAAGTCAAGAAAACATCTTCATAATATATAAAGAAATGATCATTGGACAATAGATACCTGCTTAAACACATATATAATAAAGCAGAGAAACAGGAAGTACTAGATTACTTATAAATCCAGAAACTCTAATAGGTTTGAAACCCACATAAATTTAATATACAATTCCCTAAAATTAAAGGAACAGCTCAGGGTTGCAATTGGAGACATTTCTTTCAGTATAATTATTGCTTAAATTACTGCTTTTTTTTTTTTGAATAAATGTTCTATTAATAAAATATTTCCCTTAAACAAAAAACAAATTGAGAGGCATCACATTTCTGCTATAAAAAAAGATTTATTAAAAGGCATATTTAACAGAGGTGCCAATGGTAATTATGAAAGGAGAATGGGCAGAGTAAAACCAGGCATGTTTGTGAAAGTTGAACCCAATGTTTGCCCTGTTGAGCCATCCATCCGTCCATCTTCTTCCAGTGCAGTCTATGGGCGAAAGGCATGGTACACTCTGGACAGTTCGCCATTTTTATTAATCATAAATTCTCATCCAATCCTTTTTGCTCATCTCGTCTTCAGGGAAGTGTTGATCAACACCCATTTGTGTTTGTAACCTTCGAACCTCTTAGCACTTAGTTTCACACTTCCCAGTAAGAAAATCGTTGTGCTCAACAGAAAGAATCTTCAGAATAAACTTCAAATATTATAAAGGCTTTTTTTCCTGCCTCAAAACTAACTGATAAGTTAATTAATAGGATGATTACTATAAAAAAATGCTTTTCTGAGATCTTACCTGAAGCTCGATTGAAGTTTGACTCATTCTTGCCTTGTTCCTGCTACCGCGTTGTGTCCTGTGGTGTTTAAATTCACATGTACCGCCTCCTTCTGCTGCTGCTGTCCCTGCGTCAGACTGCTGTCATCTCTGCTCTGTATCTCTTTTCATCACTCCTTTCCTCATCTGACTTTGCGATAAAAAAACAACTCTGCAGGTTTCGTCTTCATCTCATCTTTAAGATCCAAATAAAACAGGGACTGAGCCTTCTGCTCTCCATTGATATGGATGTCCTTTTGTTTTAAT
This sequence comes from Jordanella pulchra, assembly GCA_034780135.1. Classification (NCBI taxonomy): domain Eukaryota; kingdom Metazoa; phylum Chordata; class Actinopteri; order Cyprinodontiformes; family Cyprinodontidae; genus Jordanella; species Jordanella pulchra. The sequence continues at coordinate 13,030 of JAUZNJ010057138.1, forward strand.
AACATGCGGTAACGCTGAATACAGATTACAACCTGTTTAGTGCTTTTTTTTTCCCTTCTCTCTGCTGTATTAAAAGTGTCACCACAGAGAGATGGGACTGGAGACTGAACACTAACGTGTTGGTTGTGCTTAAACATTACATTAAGTGGGAGGTCAGCTCGTCTTCCTGGAAAGGACCTCTACATATTGCACACAAACACATTTGCTATCGTCACTATCAGTGCAGCACATTGCTGGTAGGAACTGATAGAGCAGTCTGGAGGTCCCATTCTGACAAAGCACAGAAAACAAGCTTCACTGATCTCATGAGGAAAATAAACTGGACATTTGTCAAAAAACAAACAAAAAAAAAAAGCAGGAAATGCACAAAAATTAGGTATAATAAGCATTTCTTTTAATTTGCTCTCTTGATACAGCCAAAAATATGTGGGTTTGACTAAATGTTGAAGTTTTTGCACACTTATGTATCAAACCTATAAAAAGACATTATAGGAAAAGAAGGCATTCACAGGTAATACAATGATGTACAACTTAATGCAAAGTAAATGAAGCTGTGGTCGTATCTAAAATACACAATGATGGCAAAGACACGGGCACAAAGGTAAAAAAAAACACTGACGCATAATACAGAGAACATAATACTAGAAGAGAGGCATGCATCACTATCACCTTGTTTTGTTCACTCTGGCGTTTCACACCAGCTCAATTCAAGCACAGAAATTATTTTCATACTTGGAAAGGATTTTCTATAACTGCACACAAGCATTACTGAATGAACAATGAAATACAGTGGCAAACTGGAGGAAGGAGCATGGCCAAAATACAAGTATGGGATTTCATCAACGCAGCTCGTGGCAGACAGGTAGAAATAACACGTATGAAACTGAACAAAATCAAGTATAAAAGCTTGAACAATAGAAATAGTGGTATCACAACAATGTGAGAACAAAAGGGGGCAACTTGAATACTAAGCTTTAACTAATCTACTGAGCAACTTTATCATCTGCTTAGAGACATTTGAAATGAAGCTGCGATTACAGTTCAATTATCCTGCTGCAAGACACGCATTTGACTATTTTTAACATTAGATCCATAAATTACATTAAAGACTTTAAGAAATGCCCGCTATTTAAGCTACTATAGATCTATGCTTTTTATTTAAAAATGATTATGTGCAGGGATTGCTCTGAGTCAAAGTGAAACTATTACACTATTTAAGTTCACTATGGCACTGTGCAAGAATACATTACAGGTCCTGTTCTCAGCCATGCTATGAACATGATTTGCTGTTAAAAGTTTCTCTCCCACAGGTAAGGGAATCTGTGCTCAACTTTTTGTTTATCAAAAAACAGCAACGAACCCAAAAAAAAAAAAAAAAAAATGCATCCAAGAAATAATCTACTAGAGCTTTTTAAAGAAGTAGATTTGTTTTTTTTTTTCCCCAAATTTGCCCTTAAACACAGAATCATTAATGATAGATTATCTAAAGACAAACTCATGCCTGATGATTGAGTAATTCATACAGCAGAAGGCAATAGCGACATTCAATGTTTTTAAGTTTCTGTAGCAGAGCGAGTCTGTTGATAGGAGCCTTTTTCTTTAGGCAGGAATGTAACATTATTCGCATATGCAGGGAAAAAGCCGTAACCATCAGGTTGCTGAAGCTTTTTGCTCTATGCACAGAGAAATTGGCCGGCGACCAGTATTGACCTCTTCTAATCTGGACAGGGTGCTGGGAGACTCAGAGACTGGATCTTCTTCTGATCAACCAAGCGCTAACAGGTCGCGGAAGCATGAATCATTTTCAATGCGGAGTCATTGAGAGAACTCAAAGTTGGCTCTACTCAGCATCAGTGAGATGTGTAAAAATGAGAACTGAAAAATGAAGATATTTCGAAATAAACCGTTTTCTACAGATGCATGTCAGCTGGTCGTTCAGGCTGCTACAACACTAAGCTAGACTTTGGCCAGCGCTGGTCATTTAATGTAAACTGACATAGAAGAAACTTCCGAAGATAACAGGAATGGTAAAGGTTTTACAGTAAAGCTGCTTTATTTTCCCCATTCTTAGTAACCAGCCACCGTCATGGCAGAATGAAGTTAAAGATCTAGATTTTCTAAAGATGCAGTGAAGGTAACCATGCTACAGGTGCTCACAGCTTATGTGATCGCCTATCATCCCATCTGCAGCCTCTTATATCAACAAACTCCTGTTTTTCAATAACTGCTTACTCTCGCTAACTGTGAACTCAGGTCTGCTCCCAAAATAAACAAGTTACAACCAATTACGGCAGAAAGGTTTTACAAAAATACTTGAAATTCTGCCAATCACAGCTTTTAGAAGGAGAGAACTCAGAATTGGCTAAAATCAGGATTAGCAAAGGTTTACGAACACAGCAGATTGTAAATCAACCATTAATTTCTAATCAGTGCATCTCTTAAATTGGTGGTGGAGCTAATACACATTGGGTAGAAATGGGAAAATAAACCAATTCAATGTGTTAAAATCAAAAATTCCTCAGTTCTTGGTCTTATTTACAATTTTCAGGAAAGAGACAGAGAGAAAGGCAACTTTAGATAGATCTGATGGCTCTTGTGCAAGTTCTGCTGTAATTGTAGCGTAAACATTGATTTGGCACATTAAACTATTCTGTAGTATATACACAATAAAAAGCTAACTGGATGACTGGAGCTTTGCAAATCTGCAATAATACACAAGGGTATTTCATTCAGTGCAGTACATTACCTCTGCACTGGAAAAGTGGTCAAAGACAAGAGGATACTACACTAAATCTGCATGCAAACATCCTTGTTTTTGAAACAATGCAATACATTCTCACACAGACAAACACACCTGTGAACATCAAGAACAAAGCCCTGTTGTAAAGGCAAATTGGTAGCTGAATGAATCCTGTGCTTTGGGATTTGGTTCGTAGTTTAACTGAGAGATGCGCCAGCAGCCAATCACTGCGCGGCCTGCTTGGCTCGCTTGGTGTGGCATTTCATGCACAGGATCTTTCCATCCAGTGGATAACAGCCGTTTTCATCCGCTTCGATGGAGAGAGGGCGAGCACAGTCCTGTGGCGTCAATAACACGTGTGTTAACATTCTCTGGATTTTTGCTTTTATTTAGAGGATATGTTGATTCTCAAACAGCTTACCTCACAGCGGTAACACTTCAGGTGGAAGTTTTTGTCGAGGGCCACCACTCTGACTGTTTCCTCGCTCCCTGGGGCTGGAATAATGGGTTCATTGCAGCTCACACACAGAGGAGAGAAACGTCTAATGGAGTAAGACAGAGAGTTCTGTAGTTATTTCTCAGGAGTAAAACAACATAAAACACTAATTGAACCAAAACAAACGTTGCTTATTTGACTGCTGATTAAACAGGAGATGAAGAATCAAATCTGATTGTTTTGGTGATTCTTAAAAGTAGGAATAATTTCAAAGGGGTGTCCCAATCCAGTCCCATCTAAGGGTTGTTGTTTCTGGTTGTGTTTTCCACTGTCCTTGCAAGGCTACAAACTGGGGACATTTAGTGTTGCTGCCAAGACATTGATGCACCTACATGCTTCTTCAGGAGATAACATTGCTGTAAAGTCTATTTACAGAGTTTCTTATATAGAATTTGACATAATAAACTGAACTTCATGTTTTAGAAGGCTTTGAATCAGTCTCATGATTTAATTGACCTTTAATATCCGCATAAAACTTGGATCGGTTTGTTTTGTGAATCATCACTATGCGAATAAACTGAACTAAAAATCAGAGTAAGGATCTTTTATTCCAGCTGTCTTGAACAACATCTAGAGTAGATGTTATAAACAGCACACCTCTATTTCATAAGAAACTCAAAAGAAGAAACAAGCATGATGTTGTTTGAATAATCTGGAGGCACCTGTGGTAATCCTGGACACAGTAAGGATTGTTGTTGTCATCGGTGATAAATGGCGCACCCTCCAGAACACAGGAGCAGGTGCTGCAGCGGAAACAATGGGCATGGAAACACTGTCCTACGGCCTTAAGGACGCGGTCAGTGATTCTCTCGCCACATCTGGAGCAGATGGCCAGGGAACTCTAACAAGCAAAAGACAAATAGAAATAAATAATCAATAGGAGTTTTCGCAAACGATGATGGTAAATGTGCTGTGTGTTTTCCTCTTTCTACAAATGCGATGCAAAAAAGTCGAATAGCTTCATTAAGTTTAAACAAATCATGTTGCAGAGCTCGAACAATTACGGCAAAAGCCTTGAATTGTTTTTATCTTGGTACATACTTTGGTTTAACACTAAAGAGTTGATCCAACTAATGTGTTTATGCTGCATATGAACTGTGATTCCTCACCACGTAACAGTCTTCACATTGAGGTGAGCCATCCCTGTCGTAGAACTGCATGCCCTGCAGGGGGCGATGGCAGCTCATGCAACAGAAGCAGTTGGAGTGGAAGAGTTTATCCATGGCTCTCACAGCAGGCTGAGTGCGGGACAGAGCCTCGCCGCACTTCCCGCAAACCTCTGGAGGAACACAAGTTCAACAGCATTCTTTACCAACATAGATGTGCTTTATAACCAATAATTATATTTACCACATTCCTTACTTAATTAAAATAACATCATAAACTGTTTGGCTCTGAGGGAGAAGGTTCATTTAAATTCTTGATTTTTTTTTTCTCCAAACAAAAAGGAGAAATTCACAGTTAAAGGAAGGTGAAACTGTCAGAATGGTTAACAAAGATGGAGATAAATATCCATTGCTCTCAAACACAATGAAGAAATGATGCAACATCATTAAACATGAACATTTCTAATATTACAGTAACCCTACAGGAATTCTGTCTGTACCATCCTAAGGGGAAAATGAAATGTCAAAGCCCAAGAAATAAACACAAACATGTAGCTCTGTAATCACTGATGAATAAAAATGACATCTGCCTTTCATCTACAATATTACTAATAATGATAGTAAGAAGCAGACGTTATGTTTAATTATTTTCTAATCAGTATATGGAGGACATGGGGGAAGATGGCTGCCTGAGAGGAGTCAGAGAAACATGATTGTACCCGTTGGAGGGGAAGTGATGATGGGGGCTTGTTTGTCCATGTTTTTCATGAAGTCCTGCGTCATTTTCTCCAGTTCCTCCACTTCTTTCATGTTTAGGGGGACGCCGCCGCCGGGAATGGAAACTGGACCAGGAGGTGACGGCTGTCCGTAAAACAAATTCAATTTAATATTTACGCTAGCATCAATACATGCCAAAGGCTGAAACATTTACAGATTCAAAACCACTGAAATGTCCCATCTAAGTTTAAAATCCTGTCCATAAGAGTAACCAGTTTTCTCCGTAGAGCTTTCTCCTCCGTACGCTAATTGATCTCAGGAAAACATGGGAATGAAACTTTTATATTTATTAGAATGAATAAAGAAACACAACACAAAGAAAAAAGAAAATGTGGAAAACAACTGAAATTGTGATTAACGGGGCTGGATAAGGACCTAAGATGATCTTCCTATTAAGCACAATGGAAATGATTGTTGATAAAAATCTTCAAGTCACCTGCAGAAGTTAATTTTTTAGTGTAAGCAATAAAACATGAACTTATTTAAAGGGGTTTTTATGATCCAGTATCTCTTCCTCTTACTGCTTTTGTTACAGTAGCTGCTAAGCAACAAGCTGCAACCTACCGTTGATGAAGGGCTCGTTTTCATTGGCTGACTGAAAGAGGAAGGAGGAGATGCCATGGCCTTTGGTTGAGGAGGAGGCACAGCAGCAGGAAGGTTTTGGTTTGCATTAACAGGACTCTTAAAGGGAGAGGTCTTTGTGGGATGCGGTGCAGGAGGAGCAGACATGTTATTTGGTGGAGCAGGAGGTGCAGGTGGAGCTGCAGGCGCTGGAGGGAATGAGATGGTGGCTGTGGGCGGAGAAGGTTTTGGTGCACTGTTCACCGGGGGGGTTGTTTGGTTCTGATTCAGGTTCTGGTTGATCTTTTGCGCTAGTGAAGCAGACGACGTCGTCATTGTCCTCCCTCCGAACTTAGGAGCCACAGCTGGGGCCTTGGTGAACGGCTGAGCACCGGGGTTGGTTCTGGCTTTGAGTTCCTCGGCCCAGGGAGCAGGAGGGGGGCGGTCTCCCATCTCAGGGGGTGGAAGGAAGGAGAGGGCTGGCTTGGGAGCAGTTGGAGGAGGACCTGGAGGCTTGGATGCTGGTGCAGATGAATACTGGCTTGGTACCTGTGGATGAACATCAACAATAAAACCCTGTATTTATAATATTCAAATAGGTGATGTTAAATTTTATGTAACATAATCAATGTTTAGAACAAAGAAGTTAATATCTACTGTATAAATACGGCTTTGACACTTCAAGCAAACACCTTTATCATATTAAGAAGTACAGATTAAAGTAAAAACTTAGAGGTGGTCCACAGTCACAGTATAGCAACAGGAATTTGTCTTTTGACATTTATTTAGCAGTTTGGGGCCCGTCAGATAAAACACTCCATTTAAGGCCCTCTCACCAAGTCCCTGGCAGCACACTCTGACTCAATCACACCCTCATGCTCTCAGCTCGCCTCAGTGTGCATCACTCTTCCTTTCCGCATGCAGCTTATCTCAGTATGAATCACCAGTAACTTGACTTTTTTTCGTTGGTTTTCCTCTTTCAGTCCTGTGAGTCATGTGTGCGCTTCACTAATAGGTGAGCTTTAAAGTCTGAACACATGAGTGATGTATGATAAGCCTCATATTTTTTCCCACTGAACAAATTTGGTGTACTCCTTTTAAACTCTGATCCCCCCACTGTGTAATTCCTCCGAGCCTCTTCTCCTTTCACCCGTCTTCTGTTTCTCTTTAAATCTGAAGGGCTTTAATCCTATTGTTTAAGAGTCGGAGAGAAGTCCTTTTTGTGTGTGCAATGTACCTTGGGATTGAATGGTCCTCTGGTTTCCATCTCAGACAACAAGTTAGTCAAAGAATCAAGTTGTTTATCAAAGCTTGTCTGTTTTTCCATTTGTCTCTAACAGGGATAGAAAGAGAAAAAAGCTGCATGAAAAATAAAATCTACTGACATGAGAACAGTCACGATTAAGGCTTTGGAATGTTAACTAGTAATTAATTACTAGGTCTTTACAGAACTTAATTGAATATGGTGTATAGGTAGTTCAAACACCATTGACAGAGTGAGATCTGAGCAAAAAATGAATGGCAAGTTTGAAAACAAACAAAAAAAGACTAGAAGGGGTATAAGCAGCTCTGGTCCACAGTAAAACTGAGGTACTTTGTAGTATTAAGTTATTTACTATGTAAGTTTTCACTATGGATGTCCTTCCTGAAGCAAAGGGATTCAAATGCAGTTCACAGTACAGCCTATAAGTGCAAATTATGTCAAAGACTTCATCGATGCACAAATAAACACAAAAAAATAAAGAAATACATAACCTGATGAGATTACACAATAAAATAATTGTGGCAAAGATTCACCTACCAGCAGAAAAAACTAAGTCACAGTTATGATTAAATGGTTTAAATCAAATCATATACCCATGGTTGAATGGCCTAGTCAAAGTCCAAGCTTCATAAATTTATCACTTTAGGGGTTGCAATGGATATCCATGTCCATAGTGATACATCAACTAAATTATCCAGTGGAAGTGGTGGAAAAAGAAAACATCGATTCACATCGACTACTTTAAAAAGCGCTTTTATTTTGAATAGTAGGACATGAGGGATGTCCAGATAAAACCGGTTCATTTCTGATATGATGCTAACCCTATGCATTATTGGCACGAATCACATACTTCTTTTATTAATTCTGCAGTGTGTAATGTTAGAAAACACTCAATCAAAGGTATGACGCCAAAAGAAAACAACAAATAAATATTAGAACAACTGACTCATGTATTATTAAAGAGTGGGTCCCATAAAATGTAAACAGAGGTAGATAGAAGCATAGTGGTCCTTTTGTACCCAAGATAATAGATGCAGGCTGATATATACAGATTTTCCAGCAGATTTTGGACCAATTTCCAACATCGGTACCAGATCAGGATCCCTACATGACATCACAGTGAGGAGGTGATATTTTATTATCTCTTCTATATAATAAGAATAATGCATTTAATTTTATTACCCGATTGCATTAGGAGCGCTGAAATAAAATAGTTAAATCATAGTTTTGAGTTAAATCAAAGAAGAAAAAAAAAGGTGCAAGATAAGTAAATAATATTGCATCATGTTGATTGCAGACTTGTGAATTAAACTGAACAAAAAATCATGACAGATGTATCAGCAAACACAACTGATAGTCACCTTTATCGGTCATTGATTTGTATATTTTAGCAAAAAATGTCCTTTACATCCCTTAGGGAGAAGTGAGGACCGAGGGAGCATTAAGGAGCCAACAGTCCTGCTCAGGGCCCAGAAGTGGCAGTTTGAGGTTTAAACCAGGGATATGGAGCCTCCACAGGACCCAAACGCCCTGCTCTCTAACCACTAGGCCACCACTCCCACAAATCCTTAGAAACAGATGTTAACATATGTTCTCTAACCAACTGACCGACCACAGGAAAGAAAAATGGACAAAAATATTAGTCTGTCACCTGGTAGAGTAAAAGTTCAAAAACTTTAATTTTAGTAAAAGGGGATTCTAGATTCTAACTATTGAATTGAGTGAGTCGAATACTAATGAGGGCCATGCTCTACAAATATTTAAGCAAATAATAAAATAAAAAACATTTTTTTTTTCCCACTCAGATATTCAGCATAACTTTCCATGTTGGCCATTTTCAAACTGGTGTCGGTCCATTAGCAGGACTGAGCTGATTTTAACAAACAATATTTATGTTCCTCTTGGTTTGGTCATGTGATTGTGATGCAGTGCAGGATTAACTGAAGCAGTGAAGTAACGTCAGAACTGTGGTCAGCTACAACAACAATACTTTTATCAGGATATCCTTATAGGAGCATCTCTATAAAATACATTAAAGTTTGTTTTATAAAACCAAATGCAACAATTTAAAGGGGTATGAACAACAAAGCCGGTAAAAAAGTCAGTGTATAAACTTGAACACCGTTTGAGGAGGACAGATCTATGGACACCTTTTATTTTTATGGTTTAATCATATTTTTCTACTTACTGGAGTTTTATTTAGGTGTTAATCTGTTATTTCAAAAATAAATATGAACTTAAAATGTAATTTCACACAACCAAACATAAGTTGCAGGAAAACAAAAATCTGTGGCTAATTTATGGACACAAACCAGTAATCTCCAGTCTGCAGACTGACCATGCATCTATTCAGGGCAGAAAGCAATGCGACTCACCTGTGAGTTCCCAGCAGCGTTGGGAAAACTGGAACTGGAGGCAGGAAGAGGTGGAGGTGGAGGAGGAGGAGGAGGTGAAGGACAGCTGGGTGGACAGGCAGCCTCCTCAGGGGGAGCTGGGAGGGGGAGGTCATCTGCCACTGGAGGCGGGGCAGGAAAAGCAGGAGCATCACAGCCAGGAGGAGGGATGCTGCATTCAGGGGGAGGGGCTGGCAGATCATCATCCACTGGAGGGGGTGGAGGGGGTGGGAAGTCTGATAAATTAAAAAAATGACAGGGGGTGATCAAAACAACAATCGGCAGCCAAACCAAAACAAAAAATCAAATAAAACATATTCTATGTTTCAAGCAGTGATTACCGTGTTTAGATTTAAATGAAGGAAGCAGATAAAAACAAAACCAAAAAGTGCTGATCTGAAAAGTAAAATGTATTTAAAGCTGTTAAGCTTGGCTAATGAAAGCTTTTCAACATGCCCAGTAAAGCTTCAATTAAAAATACTTTCATAAGATGAGAACCTGTTGATGTTATGGACAGCAACAAGTCCTTCCTCTTTCTGTTCTCACTATCGAACCTGTGGATAACACACATTTGTAGGGCGTTCTACCAGCAGCCTTCAGCCAGACAATGAAAGTGTACAAAGTCTAGGACATTGTGTACAGTGATTGGCTGATGACATTAACAGAGCACTGGAGCCGGCAGTTAGAACCACTAACTGCAGCCATTTGCAGTTTATTCGCTGAATAAACAACCGTTGCTAACATGGGATTGGAAAAAAAAAAAAAAAAAAAAAAGACAAAAAGAAACTCTTGGTAAAGCCCAAACATTACAGGATGGAAATTTAAAAAAAAAAAAACTTTTAAGCCAAGTGTAATTTTATTGCATATTTACCAAAGCTATCTGTAAACATTGTGTTAATTACCAAAACAAGAACTGCTTTCAGAGACAACAGAACTGTAAATGATGCTGCAGTTATTAGAAAAATAATCTTAAATCAAGAAAATACCTTCACATGCAATTGAAGGCGGAGGAGGCATGTCTCCAACTCGACCAATAACAGCTGTCCCTAAGGGTGTGGGTGATGGAGCTAAGGGAGGGGTCTGACTCTTGGGCCTCGGCGGAGCCACAGAAGCAAACTTCTTGGGCTGGTTGTAGAAAGACGGAGTGGTGACTTTGAAGTTCAGAGACGATGTCACCACAAAAGGCTTGCTGCTGTTGGAGTCCTCCATTTTGTGGATTTATCTGGGGAGGAATGTTAAGAAACAAATGAAGACACCAATAAACAAACAGAGTCACTGCATCCATCTCACAGTAGCAGACAGGAGGCGATTCCTCCAACTAAAGATTCAATCAACATTTAATCAGTTGACGAATGTCAAAGGGTTTGCATTCCTCTGCAGAACCTGCACGTCAGGCGTTAAGCTGTGAGATCAGTGGGGATGACGCATCAGTGAAACATTTGGCATGCAAACTGCACACTAATGCATACCAGCTTTAGAGGCCACATTACCAGCACAACTTTAGTCTTATAAAAAGATGTTGGGAATCTAATTAAAATGACAAGATTTTTCCAGCTGTTGCACTTTATAAGAATAAAGTTGCTCAGATGAAAATAGTTGTAAGACTAATTTCCCATTTTTATTTAATACCTGGGAAGTATCTTCACACCTAAAGAAGTAAAATGCCTTCCCAAGTCTTAAAATGCTCTGCTTTATTGGAAAAAGCAGAATAAAAAAAGATTTTTGATTAGCCTCTTAGGACAGAGTTATTTAAAACAGAGGAACCAGGCAGATAGCTTCTAATGAAGTGCGAAAAGTGTGTTAAAAAGGTCATTTACTGGATTATAAAATCCCAGAAGTGAAAGAATATACAAACGTAGCAGCAGACAGTTTACAGCTTCATAAAGCTAGACAGTAGTAGGTTTTAACAACAGGTGATGATCACAATAAAACCTCAGGTTCAACACAAATATTTACATAAAATACATTAGAAGTTAAAACAAATGATGCTATTTTGGTGCATTTAAGCATTCTTTGAATAACATTTGCATGAACTTTTGTCACTCAGGTTGGTTCTTACTGTTGCCCCATCTAAACCTTCTGCATCACCAAAAACCCACACATGAAAACCAACATCCGTTACTACACTTGATCCCACAACAGTAACTAATCGCAGCACAACAACGCTGTCACTAAGGAGTCAAACATCAGCTAAGCAGTCATTGTCACTTTGGGTAACAGAATGGGTCAATGCATGGAAACAATTCAACATGTAATTATCCTGTTTGTGTTACATAACATTTTCTATGTCTGAGCTCAGGCTACGCCTTCATAAATGTGAAGAATTTGCACCTTTTTTTTCTTTTAACAAGTTGATTGCAACCATGCTAAATCATTTAAGGCCAGATAAGAAGGAAATTTGATTTGTTAGGGCAAAAACATTATTTAAAATAATACAATTGCTTAAAATAATAATTGGTTAAAATACCATCTTGGTCTATTTCACACAACCACAGCCCTGCAGTCAAAGACCGTTCTGCCAGCATGAGATGTGACAAAACTCATGCTTCACCTCCCTTGCACAGTCAGATATTGCGTAACACCACCACACCCATATAGTAATGATTTTAACAACAACAACGTCATTATTAAAGGAGATTGCTTAAGGGTTTGTTTATATATATATATATATATATATATATAATTTACTAATGTAAAAAACAAAAATAATGACCACCTACATAATAGTAAAAAAAGATTAAAACACTATAAAAACAACAGAATAATTTGATTTTTGCTGCATTATAAGAAAACTGTCCCTTTCAGGTGTAGCTTTATCGAAATACATAAACTTAAATAAACATAAAGGAAATAAATTCTTTATCACATTTTCCCAAATGCAGGTAAACTGATTTACAACCTTGGAAATATGATCTTTAAACAGTGAGGTGGTAAAGGTAAAAACAATCCATGTTTTTCTTTCTTTTTCTTTTTTTTTTAGTCAAAATAAATCCTTACAGTTGCTGAAAATTAACCCTGCTGATTAGGATAAAACAAGCAATTTGTTCCCTGAATCAGCTTTTCTTCCTGTCAACTTCAATAAAGTACTTTTGAATTGAATTTGATTTAAAAAATGTTTTTTTATATGGCCAAGCAAAAGCCAAAATACTTCACAGAAGTGTCAGCTGTTGCCGTGTCAAGATATTGGGCAAGACTCTTTTAATGGATCATGGACAGATTAAACTAATGAGCAACACACATCCTCTAAGTCAGAAATGGTGTGAATATCAGTCATAAGTGCCTTAAAACATTGCAAAAAGACATAAAAAAAGAAACCACACAACTTCATTATGCATACAATGAAAAACACCTTTACAGTTAATTTATGTGATTTAATTTCCGTTATTTCACAAAATTGATCGTTTTTCTAATTAAAGAAAAAAAAAAAAAAAAAAACCTTCAAAAATGCAATTTTAAAACACTTCCTCTCTAAATACACCAAGCGGCTTAAAAGAAATTACACACAAAAAATGACCAGTGGCCTTTAGCTCCATACTGTAGTTGGTTGCCTGTAAAACTAGTTGATACAAATGAAAAAGGCTCCATTTTGGCAATAGATGGTATCTTGTTTTTTACCTTTTCGTGACAGTTTTTTTTTTTTTTTTTTTTAAGTGTTTAACTGATGAGTTAAAAGTCTGGAAACAGTGCCGTTCACTTCAGGCTCTGGAGGAAGAGACTTTTTGTTAATCTGGGCATACTTGCCTTTTGCTCCAGTCTAAACACTGAAACAAATAATGAGCCTTATGTCATCCTAACTGATAATGAGGAACTTTCAAGGTGAGAACCTGTGCAAACACACTCCATACTTCTTCAATCAACACTGAGGAATTTATAACTTTCAGTTACTCAGGATGCAGTCCTTTATAAAAAGAGCAGGCCTTATTATTATTTTATGCTTTAGAAAAACTTGAAATTCTTTGCTTAAAACCCACGTTTTAACTTTGATGCAATCTCAGTTTCTTTCCACTAACTTAACTTTGCTCACCTAAACAGCTGATCCTAAAGCTCATGGAGAGTGACGGTGGAGAAAATGGAAAAAGAGTGAAGAAAATTCTGCTTAATCATGACCAAAAGCTTCCACAACAAACTATCCATTACAAACCGTCACAGAAATGTTTCACTGATATCATTAATATATTTGTGAAAGGAAAACGATGGTATGTTTTTGTTGTGCTAAAAAAAGTCGGCGAAAGCAGAAAATAGAAAAGAAAAAAATGAAGAGGACAGACGCTGAGCTTTAAGTTAGAGAACGGTTGTCAACATATTCTGTATAAAGAGCTACTTGGTTAAAAATGGAGAGGACTTCTATCAACGGGGTACTTGTGTCAAAACACTTAAGAGTGCTTAACAGGGAGAGTCCCGACTGTGATTTGGTCCTGTAATTTGAGAACTAAGGCCTCTTTGTCTCAGAGACAAAGGTTCTCTTAATTATTCAAGAGGAATGATAACTTGTGGCGAGGTCTCATCTTTCCAAAGCGATTCAGTCTGGTGAGATCAGCCCCAGAGGGTCCTACAAATCTATCATTAAACCTGATGCTCGAGAAGAGACCCTCTGCTCAAGAACATTTCTGACACAACTCAGTGACGTCAGCTGTTCTTTCCCTTCGCTCCCTCCATCTAATCTACTCTGCTAGTATGTTTGCAGCTGTACCCTGTTATTTCTATTCCTATAATGAAGAAAAACTGTCTGACATTGTGGTTTCCTTTTACAACTGGAGATGCAGATTAACGCTCTGTGGCAGAGCAGCCTCCCCCATCTCTTTCCTCAGCCTCTAATTCAAGTCTCACTCACTACTTGAACTGAATGACATCACTCGAGACTGCATTCAATCATAGCTACCCTACAGCTGTAAAGGGGGGGATGGATTTCAGTGAAATTTTTGACGGGTCCCCAAATAAAACCACAGAACAAGGGAGTTTTCACAAACTAGAAGACTGTACATTTGGATATAAACACTTTGTGCTGGGATTTTTAGCTTTTTAATTTACATATAGTAATAATATACATAGTGATGTGCTATTACTATAGATACTAAAAAAAAAACAGGCAGGTATCATCAGGCAGTGACATTATTCTGCTGCAGGAAGGAGTTTTTTCCTTGATGAAATGGATAGCCTCATGACTAATATGAAATCCTGGAGCAACACGCTCAATGGCTGTAAGCATATTGTCACGCAAGTTACCAAAGAGGCATAAGGAGAAATAGCTTTTAAAGTCCAGATTTTAGTCCCATTTTACATTTTTTTGGGGAAGAGCTGATCTTGTGTGAGCAAAGCAGCTTGAATGGACCAAAATTCCTGCAAACCCTGAAAAGCTTGCGAGATGATATCCAAAACTCATTTCATATCATTTAAAGCGCAATTCTACAAAATAATGAAGATTAATTTTTAAAAAAGCTAAAAATATGTGTCTAAAAAAAGCTTAGCATTTTAAAAACTGGCATTTTAAAACAGGAAGTGTTTTTTTTTTACAGATCTGGATTTAGCTGAGTGACAAAAAAGTTTGAAAGGTGTTTAAAAAACAGCAATATTACACACTTTAGTCCCTATAAAAAAAAACCACTGAAAAAGAAAAGTAAACACAAGGATCTGGTAACTTATAGTTTTCCTATGTGAGCTTTATTAAACCACAACATGTTACAAATAATGAGACAGAGGAGAATAAAATAAATAGGGCTGCAACTAACAGTTAGTTTACTGATCAATATGTCAATCATTTCTTTCGTTTAATCATTGAACAGCAAAAGGTCCCTCAAAGAAGCTTTTATACTGAATTTAAACCAAGTTAGCTAGGTCACTTGAGTATTTCTGAAAAAGTCATATTTACTGACAAAAGTTTTTTTACATCGAAAATAAAAAGTGTTTTGTATTTATTCATTTTTTTTATCCAGTTAACAATTAATTGATAAATACATTTTTTGCTAATTATTGAAATAATCAATCTAATAAACCTTAAAAACAAGAGCGTTTTACAGTAAACTTATTCTTTGATAAAAATGGCTATATCATTTTTTTTTTATTCAAGTATTTATACCTGACAATACCATAATAAAAAAAATAAAACAGTTTACAGATGTTTAGTTGCAGAAAATGTGATTTTTCTCGACAGTATTTTCAGTTTTCCCCTCTAGTAGCAGTAGCTAATGTGCTGCCGATGAAACTTCCCATTGTTCCAATGTTAATAGCACACACAGTTTCTGGGAAAGCCTGTCTAGGTTGGGGGTCACTGCTGCCGAGACAAACAACCCTTTCCAGTCCAGTCTTACAGGTCATTGGCTATGCATTGTGCTGCTTCGATGTATTACTATTTGGACTCATTCAACTGACATCTCAAAACTTGTATCATCAGCTTCTGGATCCTGCAGGCAGTCCCC
>JAUZNJ010057159.1:2870-19431 GCA_034780135.1 Jordanella pulchra
CTAGTGTTTGTTGCTCCACAATACCATTTCTTGATTGGGGATGTGAGCATGTTTGCCTTAATCAGGGGCACTTCTTATCAATCTAATCATGTCACTTACATGAGTACCAAACCTAAGCTTGTCTGCTTATGGGTAAGAAAGCACAAGATTGGAGATGGAATAAAGAAGGGAATTCAAGCTAGTGTGCAATGAAATCTCTTGCTTTGCCAGTGCAAGCGCCTCTAACTTTAAACTGAACACTGCTTTGATTGTCATCAACAGGATGGAAGCCAAGCAAATGGGGATAATGTTTCTCCCAAGTTAAACAAGAAGTGTCAGCTCCCCAGGCAGATGGTAAGCTATATCTCCACATGATCAAACGGGAAAGCGTGATCGGGCCGGTTTTCCATATCACAGAGTTTGGACTTTTATCTCTGAGTCATTTTCATACCAGGCAGAAGACTCATGCAAATCCCTCTCATATTATATGCCCCTCAAAGCCACAGTATGGTTGATTTCCCTCTCTGGTCGGAGCTGGGACCCAAACATATTTTTAGCTTAGTGTGCAGGTTTCAAATGGCGTCAGGTCAGTAGGATTATAGGTCAGTAATAATAAACCAGAACGGGGGGCTTTTTAATGGCCGTACGCACATTCTTCTGGGCTGTAACACGATTCTGCAGATCTGCTAACTGACTTCAGCCTTGTGTGAAAAATGACCTTTAGATGTATATTTAAAAAAAGCATTAAACTAAATCTTTAATAACTGAATTATGTTTGAAATGGATGGTCTGCGTATGGTTTGTTGGCAGAGCATCTCCAGCGGAGTCGTTCCATACCTGGGAACCTATCTGACAGTCCTCACCATGTTGGACACGGCTCTACCAGACACCACAGAGGTGAATATTATATTAATATTAATTTAAACATTTCAGTATAAAAATGTATACTACAGGTTGTTTAGTAGGAGTTAAGTAGCTAATTTTCAATCACCATTTTTGTAAGTTTTAGCAGATTTTGAGTATACATTTGGAGCAGAGGCAGCAGGAGCTGAAAAAAAACAGTGTTTTACCATTTTATGTTAATGGAAAAGTGATAAACAAGTCAAAATTTCAGGGTGTGTTGAGCTTCTTTTTATCAACAGTTAGCATTACAACAAACATCACTGGTTAGAGATGCAACGATCAGAAAATCTCAGCTGATATCCATGATCAATAACGCCGTTCTGTCTGATAACTGATTTTTATTAATATTAAATAAATATTTTTTGGACTCTGAAAAAAACTCACATCTATTTTCTGCTTCAGTTAAACATCCCATAATCCTCTGGTATTGGGTATCTGTCATTACCAGCCCAAACAAATGCCTCTCCGCCATCCCTCTCCTCTGCCCCTCCCATTAAAAACATAAACAAACAAGAATAATATGGAAATAAACTTGGTTATTAATGTTGGTCAATTTTTACTAATCAGAACTATACCGATATGCAACAATAAAAAAAGACTAATACCAGCTGATTAACAATGTTAATGCAGATATATGGAGCATCATTATTTTTATGCATTTAGCCTTCCTGTCACCTAAAGTGTTGCAGCTGAAGGAGCTGATAGTAATACTGAGTTTCTTATTACTATTATTACTAGAAATGTTTTGTTTGGGGGTGAAGAAATGCTGCCTTTTAGAGTGAAAAAAATACCAAAGCTAATCAGATTTTAAAATTGCAATAAATTTGATTTAAAGGCATTCTTATAACTTATTAACCATTTATTTTGGTCATAAAATAAAGAACTAAAGATCAACTCTTCCAACAGGGCGGACTTATAAACTTTGAGAAGAGGAGGAGGGTAAGTGGTTCCTCTTATGTAATAAAGACTTTATGGATTCTTCTTTATTTGACATGTTTTTAACTCTGTAGGTGTTGTATATTCATCTGCTTTACATTTTGGATGATCCTATAGAGTAGATCTTTGTGGTGAGAGTAAACAGAAAGTTAAACATAAACCTAAGTTCATATTTTGAAGCCAGAGTTCTCATGTGACTTTCTTAGTCAAGAGTGGTGCAACTACCACCTTGTTGCTGCAGGAAGATTATGCAACCCTAAAGTCATGGCTGCCAGCGGGGCGTTTCGCCCTGGTTTCACTGTTTATCCGTCAACATCTCTCTTTTCCCACGCAGGAGTTTGACGTCCTGTCACAGATCCGTTTGCTGCAGGCGTCGTGTTCCCAGTACAGCCTCCTCACTCATCCCAAAATATCTGCTTGGCTGCACCGACACAAAATGCTCTCGGATCAGGAGAGGTGAGCCATCATGTGATAAGATCACATGCATTTCTGCTTGATTACAGTAAAGCTTCGGTTTGTCATCCACTAAAGAAACCACTGAAAATAATCTGCCTCAAAATTAATAATTGAATCAATAAAACCTGACCTAATTAAAAATCTGAAGCAAAAGTTTTTGTTTTTCTTGATCCACTGGTAAGTTTTCATATCGTTTTAGTTTTTGATCAGTTTTTTTCTTCTTTCTAACAGCTATGAAATGTCAAGGCAGCTCGAGCCTCCAGTAGACACTTGTTCACCGACCCCCTGGAACAACCGCTCTCTCTCAAAGAAACTCAACCTGTGAGTAAAACATGCCAGCATGCCTCCAAAAAGTATTCACACCCTTTGACCTTTTTTTTTTGTTTGTGACATTGACCAAAAGCTAGAATCTACTTTACGTAAGTAGTAAGTAAATGTGAATCTGGATTAAAGGTGTTTGATTATTAAAGATCTTAATATCCTCCTATTCATTTCAGTGAAATAGCTCAAGCTAGTTTTGGCTGTAGCTCCTTCTATATGTTCAGACTTGTTGTCCTGCTGAAAGCTGAACCTCCGCCCCAGTCCCGAGTCTATTGCAGCCAGTATCAGGTTTCCTCTCAGAAATGCCCTGTTTTTAAGTCATCCATTTTTTCCAATAACACTAACCTTCTTGTCCCCAAACCATCACACCTCTCCCGCTATGCTTCACCGTAGTGGTGAAGCATTCAGGGGGATTTGCAGGTTTATATTTCTGCCACAATTATGCCAATAGGTTTGAATAGAACTTCTTATAGCTCCACCTTTCCATAAATTCTGATTTGTGAACTCCTTATTTTTCTCCTGCTTCATTTTTGCTCTATTTTTTCCTTGTGTTACCACCTAAAATATTCCATCTAAAAAAAATACATTGCAGTCTGTGGTCATCATGTAATCAGCTCAAGGGGTGTGAGTAGTTATGGAGCATAGCTGTTTTTGCATATTCAAACTTATGGTACGCACGCACACTTTTACTGCACGCGTAACACTAAAGTCGTTGCTGAAAATCTAGATCAAATTTGGATTTAAAACTGTAACAATTTTGTATAGATCTAATTTATTCTTAGAGTTTTTGTTTGTACCATTCTGAATGAACTTCTCATCCTCCAGTTTCCGCTCAGTGAGCGAGAACTCTAAGAAACTCCCTCCTGATCAGATCAGCCTTTCGTCTTCTGGATCCAGTGGATCCGAGATGGAAGATCTGTCGTCCCCAAACTCGACCTGTTCCATCAGACTGCAGGTAATCAGCTCTGTCTCTGTTCTGGAATGAAACGCCATTGTCTCTGATCTCTATCAATCCTTTTGTCACTGGTGCCAACAGTGACGGTCTTTGTTGAAACCTTTGTTGTGCTTCAACAAAATGCTCTCTGTGTCTGCTCTCTGTGTCTGCTCTCTGTCCTTCAAATAGCTGTTCTCTTCAAACAAACAGCACTTATGCATCTGTAATTAGTAAAGAGAATGAGTTTTTAACTTTGGGGAGCTTGTGTAAGACTCTTCTAGAGCTACAAATGCTTTTACTTCACTTCTAAGAAATACTCATCTCTGTGTCTCTCCTCTGTAGTCCTTCCATAGCTCCTACAACAATGTATCTGAGGCCTTCTCCTCCTCCTCATCCTCGCCCTGCCCCTCGGCGACTTCCTCTTCTGAATCTCCTTCTCCGTCTGGTTCCTCCGCCGACCTCGGCTCTACAGACTTAACCTGCACCGGAGTCCCCCAACCCAAATCTCACCTTTCCTCCCATCATAAACGCTCGATCTCCATGACATGCCTGCCCATGTATAACCGCCAGGGGTCCGACTCCTGCATCATCAGGGTCAGTGTGGACCTGGGCCACAACAACGGCAACATGTACAAAAGCATTCTGGTGAGTTTTGTTCAGGTTGTTAAGAAAATAAATAGATAACAATCTCAAGTTCTGGTGGGTTGAGTTGAAAATGGGAATTACCCAGAAGGGAATCTGAATTCATTTTCTCAAAGCTTCATCGATCCCACCAGAAAAGGAGAAAGATATGTTTGTTTTATGTTCCGATTTAGGGGGAGGTGGATGATGGCCGAGGCGATGTCGCTGCAATACAGTTTTTACAATTTGGAAACAAGGACAAAACCTTTGTCAGAGTTCACATGCTAAACTTTCATTAGCATTGCATGTTAGAGATATAACTTGTTTAGCATCATGTTGTGAATACGGATCCCTATTTCCAAAAGAATGTCAACATTTCTAACCCCAGCATGTTCTCTAATAGAGGATCAAAAGGATGAAATAGTTCCCTTTTGTTGGACACCACTCCGCCTTCCTGTTATCTATGCAGTCTTGCTTTTTTTCACCCCTCAGGTGGAGCAACCCAAGTTTTTTTGTTTGTTTTTTGTCCCTTTTTTACTAATCATAAATGTATTTATGGCTTACAGTGTTGGGCATTAATCTTTCAATTCATAATCCTGCTTTTGTGTCTTAAAGCTATGGTTGATAACGTTGAAGAGTTAGCAAGATTTGAAAGGGGCACTCCCCCTCTGGTTAAAGTTAAGCCCTCCAAACTTAAACGCGCATCTCACAGCAGAACTCGGCAGAGGGAAGCAGACTGAGACATTTCTTTCAAAAGACTTTGGACTTCAACATAACTACCTCAAGTCTCACTCAGCTGTAAATAAACTATATACATATTGTAGCTTTCAAGGTAGCGTGCTAGTTTAGCAATACTAAGAGGCTAGCGACTCTCACAGATTTCTTATTTTTGTCGTTCCTTCTTCTGAATACATAAATTATTGACTACTCTCAGAATGAAAGGACCATTTTACTTAATATAACAAAAAGTATTTCTGAACTGGATTACCAATCCTAACTTCTCTCTTCAGGAATAACATTTTTTACTACATCTGATTTTTTTTTTTCGTTTCCCTTTCGCGATTTTGTTCACAACCACAAAATCTGACGTCTATAAAATCTGGGCAGGGGTATAAAAGAAAGAAGAAAGTTTATATGGGTTTCTTGTTCCTTTGTAGTAAGTCGTTAAAGCTCTGGGCTGCTGGTATCCTCAACAGAACCTATGATTCCTCCCCTAATTTACTCTTTCTGTGGATGATAGACAGGAAATCCTCGTCTCATCAACAGTCGTCAAATCAGTGTCACTGTGGAATCACTGTGATCTCCATTCGTGTTTGTGTTTCTGTCAATCCATCTACCAATCATAGCCGCCATGCTCAGCCCTCAAACCCCCGGTCAACTGGGGACCGCCTTAGCAAGGTTTATTTAGAAAAAATACAATATTGGTGACAGTTAGGCTCTGGAACCATCTTAATTTGCTATTTACTGAACAAATAAATGTAGTGGAGTTAGTGAAGGTAACACAACCTGCTAGCTTCTTGAACACAACGTACCCAGATCAGTTGTTTTCAGCGGTGTGTCAATGGTTGGGCCTGATCAAACAGGAAACTCCAGTCATGGTAATCTCCAGTTGATAGTCGTTTGTTTGCCACGGCTGAAGTTTCTCATTTATTATGAGGAAAAAAACAAACATAAGATAAAGTCCTTTGTAAGGAGGAGAAAAAGTAACCTTCTTTTTAACCATAGGGATGCACCGATCAACATTTTTCAGTTTGATTTTTCAGTTTGATTGAAAATGAACTCATTAAAAAAGCAAATGATGTTAACAAGGACAAATTCTATCTTAAAAACTTATATGTTCACCTAAGGGTCTAAATTGATGGTATTTATTAAACCAAAGACAACTTAAATATATCATAGACATTAACTGCATAGATCTACCCATATGAATCAGGCTCATTTTCACCAATACCTGATGTTGAAGTGTTTTTTTTAATATCGGTAATGATACCAATTTTAATATTGATGTATCTCTGCTCTAAAAGATCCAGAATGTTTTGCTTAAACCTAGCTACCCTGTCTGCAGCCTGTTTGCCCACACGGTGAAAGGACTTCTAGAGTCAGGGAGACCGCAGAAAAGAATGCTATATTCCTTATATTATTTACATCTATTTTAAAATGTTAACAATTTTCCTTTCATTTTTGAAATAAATCAGATTTAATCATTACCCTCTTTGCTCCTTATTTAACTCCTGAGCTACAGCTTTACTATCATTCTTGAAAATGTAGAAATGTTTTACCAGACTGGTTTTCCAAAGCTCAATCAGTGAAAAGCAAAACTGCTCACATGTTTATTCATCTTAACAAAAACACCGGAACAGAAGGCAGTTGGAGAGGATTACTCTTCAAACCAGAAGGTACAAATCTATCAAGCTGTAAAGAAAAGCCGCTCTTTAGAATGATCTAAAAAAAAAAAAAACAAAAAGCTGTGGGACTGGACTGACTGCAGCAGGCTGTCAACAGCGCGGTGGCATGTTTAAACACGCCGTGACTGAACTGAACGTTGCAACGGATATTTTACTGTAAAGCGATTTCCCGGTCTGATGAAGTCGTGTTTGTGTCTCTTTGTGTCACGCAGCTGACCAGCCAGGATAAGACTGCTCAGGTGATTCAGAGGGCTTTGGAGAAGCATCACCTGGAGCACATGAGCCCACAGGACTTCACCTTATCGCAGATCATCACACAGCAGAAAGGTCAGAACAGACTCAATGGGTCGGTGTTAAACACCTCAGCGAAACATTCACACAATAACCCCCCCCTCCATTGTACTGTGTGTCCTCAGAGCTACTCATACCAGACAAAGCAAACGTCTTCTACGCCATGTCCACAACAGCTAACTTTGACTTCATCCTCCGAAATCACAGCAAGCGGCAGAGGAAGCCTCTGAGGCCGACCGCCAGTCTGGGTCGGTTCTCAAAGTGAACAGAGCCGTGAAGATGCATCCTGCTCTGTGGTTTGTACCAAAACAGGATGGAGTTTAAAGAAGCTTAAAAGATTTAGAAAAAAAAGCACTTTATTGATGGAACCTAAAAGTCCATCACCAAATGACTTCCTGTTGTAACGACCGCTGAGGGGTGTGGGCTTGACTCATACCTGCTGTGAACTCTGATTTAATATTCTCATGAAGCTGTTTGGGAACACGCCCGTTTCCCAGCAGCATGTGCTGATATCTTCACACACAAACAGATAGAAATATGCATTTCTGAACCCAGCTGGAAGCCGATGATCAGCCGAGTATAACTTAAAGGGATCAGGACTTAAAACAACCTTTGTGAATCAGCATCGCTGGGTTGGAGTCAAGGGAAATGGTGTGTGAGGGATGCTTGTGTGCCGAACAGCTTCCAGGTAGCTGCTGAGGCAGAGCAGCTGGCGGCTTTGACTGGAAGGATGGCATTCCTGCGTCTGGCTCATGGTGACAGCAGCAACCGAAGTGCTGGATCTGATCAACTATGTCAAAAAACAAAAAGATGGATTATCTGCTTTTTTTTTTTTTATGTTAGTTCGTCTTTAGATTTTTAAGATTTGTCTCTTTTTTTAAATAACATTTTGTATTTATTTTGTCCTCACTGTAATTCACTTTAACTGCACCTTTGTTTGATGAACACACCTCGATGACTCACTTGACCTATCTCTGAAATGGAGGAAAAATGCTTGTTTAAAAAGAAATTATGACGCACAGTTTAAAATGTTCCCGTTAATGCTCTTAATGTTTTAGAAATGTTTTCTGATGAATGTTTTCTGTTTTTAAGCCGTACTAAATAAAAACTGACCCTAGAAAGTGAGTTTAAATTATATTTAAAGATCTAAGCAGATCAGTGATGTTGATGTAATCTTTTAGAAAGTTACCCCACACAGTGTGAAGTCTGGTGTGAATTAGAGAGGATCAGCAAAGACCAAGTGGATACTGTAAACACACAGCGTCAAATCATGAGTTTCTTTTCTTTGAAAGTCTGGACGTCAACAGGTTTCCGCCCCCACAGGGAAGAAACTGCTGTTATGGAAAGAGAATGAGGAGGCTTTTCTCTGATATCTTCTTCCCACAGCAGCTGTTTCTGGAAAACGCTTTTCTCTGTTAACATGTTTCTACACATGAGACTTGACACCACGTGTTTTTTCTTTTTTCTTTCTCTCCCTGTAAAACCGGTTTTCTTATCACACTTTTCATGACAGAAGAAGTTTCAGATTTAAAACGACACTAAAAGAAAAAAAAACCCTGTTTAATCAACAATTTGATTTGCATTACCAGAATGTATTAAAAAAAACTTATAATAAAAAGATACAAATTTCCAACCTGGCTTGACTGCTTTGATATTTAAAGTAAAAAATGTTTCTTTACAAACAAATTGGGACTTACATTTTTTTTTCTCTCTTAGGATTACAAGTTCTTCTCTAGCGATTTCAACTAACATGTATGCTATGCTATACTAAATGTTTCACTTCTTTATGGCAGTGATTAAAAAACAAGCAACATGGGTACTAAACTAAATAGCTTTTCAATTTTTTTTAAATATAGTTAATGACTTGAACACAATTTTTGTTTTGTTAACATATTTATCTCAACTCAACATTTTTAGTAACTCAACCAAGGTCCTGACTTGAATCTGACCAGCAGTAAAATTAGGGTGATGTTATGGAGGAATTACCTCTGAAACTTGGAGCTCATAGGATAAAAATAACTCTTAATAAACAACAACCGCTTATCCAGACCGGGTCGCAGGGGCAGCAGTCTCAGCAGAGACTCCCAGACTTCCCTCACCTCAGACACCTCATCCAGCTCTGCTGGGGGAAGCCCAAGGCGCTCCCAGGCCAGT
Source organism: Jordanella pulchra (assembly GCA_034780135.1). Taxonomy (NCBI): domain Eukaryota; kingdom Metazoa; phylum Chordata; class Actinopteri; order Cyprinodontiformes; family Cyprinodontidae; genus Jordanella; species Jordanella pulchra. The sequence goes on from JAUZNJ010057159.1 coordinate 11,871, forward strand.
CCTGGGTCATCCCCCGGGCCTCCTCCCGGTGGGACGTGCCTGGAACACCTATGGAGGGAGGCGTCCAGGGGGCATCCAGAAAAGATGCCTGAGCCACCTCAGCTGACTCCTTTCGATGTGAAGGAGAAGCGGCTCTACTCTGAGCCTCTCCCGAATGACCGAGCCCCTCATCCTGTCTCTAAGGGTGAGCCAAGCCACCCTGTGGAGAAAGCTCATTTTATCTCCTTGTATCTGGGATCTCGTTCTTTCGGTCATGATCCAGATTTCATGACCATAGGTGAGGATAGGAACATAGACCGACCAGTAAATTGAGAGCTTTGCCTTTTCGCTCGGCTCTCTCTTCACCACAACAGACTGGCATATGGCAGCAGCCGCACCAATCCGTCTATTGTTCTCCCGCTCTAATCCCCCCTCACTCATGAACAGGACCACAAAATACTTGAACTCCTCCACTTGAGGCAGGAACTCTCCTCCAACATATAGAGGGTAAGCCACCTTTTTCCGGTCGAGAACCATGACCTCGGACTTGGAGGAACTGATTTTCATCAAATGAATAAAGCAAAAAAACTGCTATATTGTAGGATTCTGTTTTTTTTTTTTAATAAATAGATGAAAAGATTAAGTTGAGCTGTGATGTTGCAAAAGTTCCAGTTTCGCTTAAAGGTCTCTATGTTTGTGTATTTAGAAGAAAATATTGTTTGAGCATCATGTGGAAAATTCTTCATCTTCAGTCTTTAAGAACATTGTTTGTTTTTCAATATGAGGAAACAACAAAAAATATTTAGATTTGTCTGAAATCATTTATTGGTTGGTGAACAAACTTTAAAATAAATAATCTGATGTTGACCTGATAGGACTTTTTGATTTCATATGCAAATAAATACCAAACATGTTTAAAAGATTGCAATGAGAAGAATTATTTAACTACAGACAACAGAACCTGCATAATATCCTGCTTTTAAAGATGTTTATCTAGGAATTAGGTTAAGATGGTGAGAAAATAAACATAAAAGTCAGTTCTTTTGCAGTGATAAAAAAACACTTATATAAAATAAACAGTTTTATTACAATTCTGTGGAAGCCTGTCGTTCAGCTATGAAAGATGCTCCAACAGCAACACCTGCTGGGGATAGACTGCCACTGCAGATTTGAATTGTTTAGATGTTTTGCATGGATTGTTACCAACATCTGGTTAAAATGTTCTATCAATAGCACCTCTAGTAATATATTTACTAAGGAAAATAGTGCTGTGTTTAATACTTAATTTACCTGTTGTATAATAATTTGACCGAAGATAATTACTTGGTTTTTACCCTTATATTGAATGACATAATAACTATAACTTCCAGTTTAAAAAAAAATATTGATAATCTGCTGGTAAAATATCACAACTAGGATTATTTTATTCTGCTGTTATGATAAAACTACCATGTTTTTTAAGTGCATATATTGATACCTGCTGTATTAAATTGCCTTCTGTCTTTTAACGTACCTGTTGTACCATAAGCCATGATTATTTTGGTCATTGAGGACCAATGTCCATGTGTCATCTTTTCATTTTCACTGGGAAAAAAGGTACTGATTGCCTCAGTACTGCTCTGGACTTTGCTTTTCAACCCCCCCCCAGCCCAGCAAACTCCACAGGACACCTTCCTCTGAGGTGTTCTTTGCATCCCCACTGTGTGAGAGCACAAAAGACCAGAGTAACAGAATAACTTTCTCTTTCTGTGAAACTACCCTGAAAGACTCAGAGGCACCAACATGGAAAACCAGGCTGGAGACCTGAGGACAGAGGTTAAAGCATGACGGTTGACATTTCAGAACTGAACTGTTGCAAAACAGACAGTTTGCAGCATTTCTCTTTGAGTTTTTGTTGCTTGGAGAGATGAACAGAGTAGAGGAGCAGAGCTTCCCTCTGGGCACATGGGACAAGTGAACCCCCTCTGCTGTGAGCCTGCCACACTAAAATGGAAACTGTTGGAGAAAACCAACTTTCCAAACGGACTTGGACAGAGGTACAAGGTCTGGCACGCCAAGAAGACTTTCTAATTAAATTAGCTATATTTCTTTTGAATGTTTCAATCTTTTCATGTGTTTACTATTGTGTAAAGACACACCTAACAGGGTGGATCATGCCATGCTACAGTAATGTGTTTTGAGCTGTTATAAAGCTAGAACAAGCTTTATTTCACTAAGGGTTTAAATACTGATTTAACCTTAACATTCATGTTTTCTCATATGCTCCTTACATTTTGATTACCACATTATGAACAAATGTCATTTAGTGGAATCCTCATTTCTGCTAACTGCTAGCTCACTCAGATTAAAAAACAATTAACAAAAGGCTGATTAAGCAAACCATTTATAAAAAACATTATTTGTCTCAATAATGTTTTATTCATTCCATGGATTTGCATTATGAATGGGTTTGAAAACATTCCAGTTGCTAAATTAGCCAAAAGCTAATCCGATCATATTCCAATTTATTCAAGATAAACTTTGGTTCGCAAACATAAAATCCATGCTAAACTGTGATAATGCATCTCATTGATTATGGTTTTCAACTATGTTTTTCCATCTTCTTTGTACATAGTAGCTTAGTTTTAGTTGAGTTTCACTAGTTTTGGGTCAAGAGTGTTAAACTGAAATATGTGTGACTTGGAACTGAAGGATTTTTGTTAGTAAACTCTCATATTTTAAATGTAAGTTGTGGTGAATTTATACCGTAGATGTGCAGAATTATCCGTTTAACCATGATTTGAGCTCGAGTCACACTTTCAGTAATTGTTCTAACATACAGCCAGTAGGGTGTGTTCATAAACAATATGTCCAAATAATATTTATTTTCACTGTGAGCTTGTTTAGTGTAGGTTTCACTGTTTATTTTTATTAAAGTGTAAATTTCCCTTGCACACCTTTTTAAGCCAAATGATCCCCAAAATTCTATTGGCAAGTAAAAAAATATGTTGGAATAACGTAATCGTATAACAGCGGCAGTAACTGCATTATCTTTTGATGATCGCACTCTGCTGCAGGGAGATATTTTACTTTAGGCTGGGAACTGAGATAGCCCTATGTGATGTAGCTGCAATGTGCGCTCAAATCATTACACTGCATTTTCTACTCTTTTACCTCCAAGATTCATTTTCTCCACACTTTTTGTAGTGTGCTAAGGTGCCAAGTGCTGAAAAATATTTCCAATATAAAGAGCTTTGCTTTACTTCTAGTGAAGCTTCTTCAAATTCATGAGTGGATATTGTTTAACAATCTTCTCAGTACTATTATCTTGCAACAGTTTTTCCTTCCACTTAATTTTCTATGAATTGGGGACAGCACTATGAAAAAATCCAGTATGGATAACCCTCTGAGTTAACCATCCTAGTTGGCATCTACATCATGCTTCTAGACATCTAGCCAGTCAGAAGTCCACCAGTCATCCTGCAAGCCATTTAAAGCCATTATATTTGCCTTTTCTTTACATACAGCTTTATAAGACTATAAGTTTGTCTTCTCTTATAAAAAAGAGATTTTTTGTTTATGAAAGCATTGTTCTAAAATATTTAACTTTTTGAAGCTGTTTAGTTTATTTATAGCTTATTTAACTTTAAATCATCTTCAAACTTTTCTTTACAATGAAGCCATATTTCTCTCTGACTTTTAACACATTTTACCTCTTCTATCCACTTTACTTTGTTCAAATTTGTCAGTTTTAAATGGAAGTGAAACATCAAATTGCATTAAGTTATAAAATTCAGAAATATAGTTTAGGTTTTATACTTTGTAAACTCAAAATATGTTCAGTTCTTTTATTAAATAAAGTGGCCATAGTAAAAAAAAAAAACAAAAACAAACCCTTTTTCAGCTTGGATTATAAAGACAAAAATTCTAAAGATCTATGCTTTTAAAGCACTCAGACTTTTAATAAAACCACCTCATTCCTAGAGGTTTATTGTCAATCATTTAACGGAACTATAACCTTATTAGAGGATCATTTACTTTGACTTGTTAGGGAAATGAAATGGTTTATCTCTAGTATAATTCGCCCAGCGGCTCATTGTTTGATGCTCATAAATGATAAAAATACCCCAAAGCAAGAATAGAACTGTTAATTCAAAATAAAAGGATTTATTAATAGAAACACTCTGTTGCACATTAACAAGAGTAAACCCCACCCAGTTTAGAAGCTACATTGAGTTCAGATGTGGTTTTAACAGCAGAATAAATGGTCAGTTCTCTTTGAAAATCAGATGGTGACACCGCCACATTACCATCAGGTAAATAACAGAAAACAGCCACACAACCACTGCTAAGAAAGGAGGGGGGGGGGACGACTCTCTGGGTACATTTTAATGTTACCAAAAAACTGGACCAACGAAACACAGAAATAAAAGAATGTGGGTTGAAGTACTTCTTTAGTTTCAGTTGTCTCCGATTCTTCCAGGTATTAAAAATAAAATTAAAAGAAACTAAAGTCTGGACTTAAAAATCTTTTTATCAAATCCATTTTCATATTTGGTGGTAAAGACCAGCAGAAAAAGCTTAAAAAAATAAATATAAAAAAAACAAAAACACTTGGAACCGATCATACGACTGAAACAGACTCAAGAATTTAAAAAAAGTCCACAAAACTCAAAAGGTTTGCCAACATGTGCAACATCTAAATCTGAAAGCACATATGAAGCAAACAAAAGGCAGAGAGCAGAGGCAGGTCTTCCAACACTCTCTGTGCAGAAGGGCCGAGACACTGACGCAGGGTCCCGCTGATTTACAGACATCAGTGCTAACAGTTTATTTATACTGGTAGCTCATGCTGCCTTCGCCCCGGCAGAAGCCTGTGCTGTGGTACTGGCTGTGGTTGGAGCTGAAGCCCTGGACGGCACCTCCCTGTGCGCTGTAACTGGATGGGGTGCTGAAGCCTGGGAGCACAGAGGAGGTGAAAACATTAGCAAGAAAAAAAAATTGGGATCAGGGTTCTTGAAATATGAAGTGCAAATATAACATTGATTTATGACTCAATAGGAGGATGTGAATGGATGGAAAAAAATGAAATGGGAGGAAAAGAGGCTGTTCGATTAATCTATTCATTTCAATTTGGTTCTAAATGATCATAAAATATCAATAATTTTATGTTTTGAAACGGTCTGCTTTGAAAAGCCTCTTTACTAATGTGATCCTCTGGAGTTTCTGAAGAGTTTCTAAAAAGGTTATAAAAGAGGAAATTTTTCTTGGTGCAAATGAAGATGTAGCAAATTGGAAGGAACTAAACTTATTTATTCACCGATACGTGAATTTATTTATTGTGACAGTTATTAAAATTGAATTTTTAATCTTAAGGATTTCAGGATTTGTTTTTATTTTTTAAATCATAGCCCACAAATGAACATAATACATAGTTAGTTATTTTAAAACTACGATTGGAAAGCTAGTGAAATTTGAAAAAAAGATACCAGCAAACTGTTTGGAATTTAAAGGAAATAATAATTTCCAACTCTCCTCATTTTAACCAATCTGGAAAGTTTACTATAATCCAAAATAAACGGATCAATATCAGGCAACCGATGATGAAGTACTGAATGTTTGTTTTGTTGGCTAGTGGGTGAACATGTGGACAAACTGAAGGACTGATGGGAAAAAAACAAAAAACTTTGATTAGAAACTGGAAAATGAATGGATTACAGGCTGGAAAAAAAAATGATAGATGAAACAAAAGATGGATGGATGTTTGAGAAATGGATGAAGCAGGACGACTAATAGTCTGGAAATATGAATTTCCTTCCACTTTTATATCTGTGCCTAAAAATGGAAAACAGTAAATTTCTAAACTCTTTTAGAAACTGAAGCTTAAAAAAAGTAACTTACCTTCATAACCGTAGTACTGGTTCCCTCCAGTACAAGCACCTCCTGTCACCTGTATTGGGTAGGCGGTGCTGTAGGAATAACCGCCTGCGACGCCCAGGTTCTGGTTGAAGCTCTTCTTTACCGGCCCGTACTGGCTATACGAGCCCTGCCCTACAGAGACCCCTGACATGTAGCCTCCTGGAGGCCCGACGGGGCCCCTATGGGGGCCTGGAATGTTTCCCTTCCCACCGTTCAGCCCGGGGGGTTTCTTTTTGGGCATTTTGCTGCCTCCTTGAGGTGAGTAGGATCCTTCATTCTGGTAATAGGAAGCGTATGAGCTTGGAGACAGTGGTTCTCCTTCCGCCCCATCGTTGTCATAGTAATCTAGGAGAGGACAGCAATAGCTTGAAATGGATCAAACATCATAGTTTATAGCAGCTCCAGGTTGTGTGTTTTAAATACGCAAAGAATAAAGAAGTCATTCATGAATGCAACATTAATGAATAAAATCACATATAAAAACTGCTTTTTAAATAGCAAAATGATGTAAACCATCAACTCGGTGAATAAATGCAGCTTTCTACTTCCTTGGCCGTAGCCTCCACCATTATTGAACCTTGTACCTCTTCCTCGGCTTCGTCCTCCTCTTCCTCTGGAAGCTCCGGCTTCCCCATTGTCATGTTTAATCATCTAAATCATAAAAGAAGACACAGAGTCAGAGTTTGCCTTTTTTTTTGCAGTTTTTCAATGCTCTGAAATCTCCACTGTGATCCCTGCTTTTATTTAGGTTACATTGTGACATGCAGCTCTAAAGGGGGGGCGCAAGATGAGCTGCATTCATGTGACAATTCAATGTGCAACATCCTTCAGCATCCTGACTGTGGGTGCATGAATGTACTGTAAATGCGCCCTCACAGGAATTCCTACCCCTTCGACTTTATACTTAATTTGTCAACGAGGACGAGTGAATTCCTCAATGACTGGAAGCAATCAGCTTACAAAACCTTTAATCAATTTGGATGATTTGATTGAATTTTCTCCATAAGGTGCCTATAGATAGTGTTTCTATCAATTGGTGTGATATGAACTAATCAAATTGAATAAACTAATGCATTTCAATATGTCGGAATGAGCCACAAAAAGTGAAGCCAACAGAAAATCACAGGCTGAGCTCCAGAGGTCCAAAAAAAAGATCCTTCTTCTCATATCTTTGGATTGACTCCGTTATAAATTTAGATGCAAGTACAAGATTACACCCCCCAAAAATCACTGTTTTGACGAGTTAAAGCTAAAGCTAAAGGTGAAGCATAAAAGAGTTGGGAGGCTGATGTTCTGGATGCCTACCATGGGTGGTCCTTTCTTCTTCTTTGCAGGCTCCAGAGCGGAACCATCAGGGAAAAGCTTCTCCAAAGCAGCCAGGGCTGCGTACGCCTTGGCCTTCTTCTTATTGGTTCCTGTGCCCTGGAACTTCTGCCCATCTATCTCCACCTCCATGACAAAGCGTTTGTCGTTACCGCCGCCCGTCTCCGAGATGAGCTCGTACTTGAGGCCCCGCCTCTTTTCGTTCAGCTCCGTTACGGGGGGATTGCCGAGTTTAGTCAGGACTGTTCCCTGTTGGCGAGCACTCTGCAGGAAGAGAAGATGGAGCTTGAGAGGAGATCCAAATAATCGGCGCCCAGCGTTATCGGCTGATGTTTACCTCTGTAGATTCGGTGGCAGCAGA
>JAUZNJ010057170.1:0-28763 GCA_034780135.1 Jordanella pulchra
AGTTAGTCACAGTAGGAGAAACAGAACTACACTGAAAAACAGGCCAAGCTCCAGTAAACAAAGGTGTTGATGGTAGCACTCCAGCCGACAGTAGTAGTGAACTATCTGGACAATCCATTTCCTGAATACATATTCATCAGCTGCTGGGTGAGTAACCACCCAATCCGAATGAGATGATGGTTGGAAGGTTTTTAAATCACCATTTGGATAAACTCCTATGAGGGTGGGTTGTTTTAAGACTACAGAAGTCTACTTTGATCCGGTTCACACTCTCTTGTAATATTTTCCTTGAATCTCTCAAAACTATTCCTTTAAGGTCAGCATTTTAGTCATTTGTTGTAAAATCCCTCGCTACTCAGGATGATATGAAGAACATGTTGATCCCTACAAAATGAAAAAGAAACCTCAGAGGAGTCGTATAAATGAGTATTGATAACAGAGCCTAACTTGTCTTGTTAGAAACTGTGGTTGTGAACTCAAGTTTATTAGCAGCAGGAAATATGATTTGAAAGAAAGGCAAGGTAGACCAGTCTGTGTTCTATTCATTTGCAGAGTAAATTATTGTAAATAACAACCTCTGCAGGCCACAAATTACTGTTGCAAATACAGCATTTCTGATTATGCAGTTCATTGCGCTCTCACAGAGTCTGCAGAAATATGAATCAATTCGGCGATGTGTTTGGGTAGTAAAACTGTTATTTATCTCAATTAAAACATGTTCTTTAAAGTAAAAGGTTTATACTTAGTAGAGAAAATCCACAATACCAAATGTTTTTAAGTGTACAAATGAGTGGCTGCTTGCAAACTAAGTTAAAACCATGCAGTGGTATTCAACTAAATAAAGATGTGTAAAAAGCAAGAAGATACATTTATTCAACCTTGTCAGTTCAAATATAACTAAAGCACAATAAAGAAATAGCAGGTTGTTATCTAAATGTTCAACAATCAGAGGCAAAGCAGAGAATAAACCATATTAAATCTTATAACCCCTAGTAAGAAACATAACATCAAATTTAAAAGTTCCCAGGGATTTTTGAAAGAAGCAGGCCCACAGCAACACAGACCCCCCACCATGTTTATCTGTGGACATGAGGTGTTTATTTTTTATATCTATCTTTTTTTTCACATCAAACCAACATGAAGACTTTTCAGATACGTTGTTTAGTAGACAGAAAAAGGTTATTGAATTTAATTCCAAAAAACTTTTAAAAATTCCAGTTAAGCATTTTTTTGTCTTGTTTTTATCATTCAACATCATTTTATCATTTAATCAACACCAACAACTGTGCCACTTGTGGTTTAGTAAAAGCAAAATAACCATGAACCTCTAAAATGTTAAGTCCCACTTAGTAGATGTCCTGCAGTTCTGATATGTAGTTTTTGGTTTTTCCGCAATTTTGAAGTGAGACTGTGCAGCTAGATAAAACATATGATGACATTAAGTTTTGAACATATCCATGCCAGCACATAACCCAGTAATTTACTAACTTAGAAGCTGATTTAAGTATGTAACACTTCTATGTTTGCTGTGGCAGACTGGCCAAACCTTTTAGAACTATTTAGGGGGAAAATAGTCTTTTTTTTCTTATGCGTACATCCTTTAAATGTAGTGTTAATACAGTTCATACATAGACGTGTTACAGTATCTGGCAAAACAAGTTACATTTTCTTTAAGAGGAAATGCAGTTTGTTTGAACTCCACCACTTATGGAGCCACTTATCTATTTTGTTAGTTTTCCAAAGGAAGCAATTCTGTTCCCTCTTTATGAGTCCTCACCTGAGACGCAATTATTTGACTGCAATCACCACCTCTAAGCCCTTGATATTCCTCTTTGACTTGCACATTGCTGCACAAGAGGACTATCAGGATCCTTTTTAACACAGCACTGTAATGCAGCTCGAGCCTGTTAGAAAGCGCAGGTTTTTGTTCCCATCATAAACAAAATAAATTCCTTCGATAGGTTGAGACATGAAGTTCCTGGTATATCATGCAATCTGAGTAAACACTTCCCACTCAATGTTGTGTTTTTGCCAGGTTTCCCCTAACAAGTTGTCAACACAATTGCTTTTACTCTCTTCACTCTGATAAAACACACAAATTCCCACAGAGGAACATGTGGTCGTGTTTTATGCAGTTCAACATTGAACAAAAAGCTTTTACAAATCAATAACCAAGTTCTATAATGCTTTATAAAGTGTATAGCAACAATATTTCAATCTTATGATATCTTAGAGTGAGGGATCAAATATCATGTAGAAAAGTATTTCTGAAATGAACAACAGGAGGAAATGGAATATCGGCTAAGATGATGTTTCCTTAAAGCTTCAAACTGTCCATGGGTTTATGTGGACGTTAGCAACAGGTTCAAGAACAGGAAGGAACCCTGATTGAATATTAACTTGCTTTAAAACCTGCCAAACTCATAAGATTGTCAGCTGTATCTTATGAAATTAAAACATTATTAAAAATATCATTTTAAAACCATTATAAAGATCCATTAGATTCATATTTTGGTCTCAAAGCCTTAAGGAAGGATGAGAGGCACAGAAACCTACCTCCTTAAGGACCAGCGTGAAGTTTTCTTTTTCAAAAAAACATATTTAACTGACAATATGCATGCTTATTTAGATGTAACTTTAAGTGCAGACATATAAATATCAACCTCTTTGGTTAAAAATGTTGTACATTTGTAAGAAAAACCTTTCAGAGATTTAGATTAGTTAATTATGTGTCTGATAAATGTTACTAATAACAGCCGAGTGCTTCTTACACTCCTAACCTTCCCTTTGGTGGACTACACATCTGCTGATCAATAAGTGCCTTGGGTGTTTTTGTTTCAATCATGTTTTATGCTGATAATATGTTGCACAGTTATCGACCGTCTAAAGACCCCCTGCAGCTCGAGCAGTGCTGCAGGCTGAGGAAAAAAATGCATGGCATAAAATCTAAGGCACAACACAGAACGCCTTAAAGTAGGAATGGGGAAGCAGTTTGATATTCCACGGGCTCTCATCAGGCAGGAATAATGAGTGAATAAAAATTGTGTGTTTCAGTTTGTGCTCCACAACAGGAATAATGGCTCTTGTAAGACTGCAATATCTATTGTAGGGAAAAGCTGTTAAACAATACAGCTGAGACCAGAAAACCTTTCACACCTTGGTGGTGCTGCTATGTAAAATGCAGAATCAACTGTTACACACTGTTAATTGTAAGCATTAGTTCTGCATGTTTAACTTCAAACAGAGGCGATCAGTCATAAAAGGATTTTAAACAAAAAAAAAACAAGCGTGCCAATTCTGTCTATGTTGAGCTCTGCTATAGTATGAAAAACATCGAATCAGAGTGAGAGAATGAACCATCACCGCTAATGAGGGGCTGCATCCAATATGATATGCAGAGAACTGTGTAGAAAAAAACAATCAGAGCATCTAAATTTGCAGCAGATGGAAAATACACCATCAGTAACAGCTGAACTCAGCTAGTTAAACTGAAATGATGTATAACATGATTTAGCATAACATCTGCAACAAGAAAAACAGAATGAATTGAACAAAAAAGTCTCAATGGTTTCCCTTCAATGCATCAGTGTGCAAAATGATTTGACTCTGTGTAAAAAGGTCCTTTAAATTTTCAAATTCATCTCTGGTCACAGTAAATTTTAAAATAAAACCTTGCAAAATTAGTGTCAAGTTTTTGGCCTCTTCAAACACCTCGGCTTCTGCCCAAACTTGAAAAAAGGCTTGCTCCCATCAAAGAGATGCAGGAACAACTCATCTCAGTGTCATCTTTATATTTCTCTTTTGTCTTTAAATCACTTCACTTTTCAATACAAGACAACCATGATCTGTTTGAGTGGTCAGCGAAGACACATCAAGCAGGTTGAAAACCAATGGTGTCTCTGTGGAAATTTGCAGCCGAGTTCTTTGTCTGAAGGGATCATTCAGAACACAGGTGTGCCGAGTTACTTTATAGGTTTCTGATGGGCCTGAGAAGGGATGGGTGCGCTTTACTTCCTGTGAGGCGCGTGCCAGTTGGGTGGAGATGGTAATGCACTCACATATGCACCATTTGCTGTTTTAACTTGACAATTAGAAAAAGCGTTAGTATGCAACCTTCTACTGAAAAAGAATGGATTAGATTTGGTCTTTAAATAAAAACCTTCATTACATAATTGAATAAGAATAGATGTGAATTAAGTGGAATAATCTTAATGTTTGACACGAAAAGAAAACAAATATGGCAGCACAATGTTTTGTTTAAAATTATGTTTTCACAGATCAGACTGAACAGTGAGGATTCTTTTGGCTGCATGTTTATCTTCGTGTGTAAATGAGAGCTTTTCCAGAGGCAGTGTGTGGCTTTTAAAGCTTACTGCATTATCTGCTCTGCCATTAATTCCCACGACCGAAGCTCCGTTTTTAAGTCACATCGCCCGTGTTTGGGTCCTTGTCCCAGAGTGCCACCTGCTGGTAAAGAATATTAGAGATAAAGGGTTTCATTATTGCTGAAGTGAGGAAGTCATTATTCAGCTGGCTCCTCTCCAGAGCACAATCTTTTATTAAAACTAGCTTAATGGCAGCTCTGAAGATCAGCCTGGCTCTTATTCAGAAACTAATTAACACCACAAGAAGAAAGAATAATGGAGCTACAAAAAATAAAGGTTTTAAAAAAATAATTGCTCATAATGACAGCTGTAAGAGACTGTATTCATATAGGGATATTCAGGGACAACACAAAAAGGTTTGGCACTTTTTAGGGCCCCACACTTTAAATTATACAGTCCCCATTAAAACAATAATCCAACAGATTACAGCATTACATTTTTTAGAGTATAAAGAGCGTTAACATAAAATATGGCACTAGTGCTGTACTGCTGTATGACTGTTTCATGTTAAATCTGTAATACAATTTAAATCCCCACTCTCACATTAAAGCTCTTCTATACATCAGAGATGTAATTGTTGTTCCTAACAGATACCATCTCGCTACCAAACTTCTACTTTACATATATTTTCTAGAATTTGTGAAAGTAGAGTGGAAGTGGGAGGCAGATCTTTTAGATTTCAGCCCAGGAGGAGTCAACTGCCAATTTTAGTCCATGAGGAAGAACCCGGTCTACTTCTAAGACTAGGCTTAAAACTTTCTTTTTATTATAAAGCTAATAAATAGCTAGAGTGGCTGCTGGACAAAATGACCACACCTACTCACTTTCTAAACCTACCAGTTTCATCTGTTGCATTAATCGCAGTTTGTTGTTTTTTGTCAACATATAATATAATGCTTGCTCTCTGTTTTTACTCAACACAGTAGCTACATCTGGCCTGGCCTTCTGTTCAACTGGGACACAGTCTTTGAAGGCAGGCGTGGACTGAGCTACTCTTGTCAAGAATGTCATGTAATCCTTCTATAAATTACATGCTTGGTCCTGCCTTTGAGTGGTTAACTGTCTCTCTCCTAGACATAGAAAATGTCTGAGCTTTTATTGTGACTGACTTTATGTGCTCTATTTTCTTTTATGTGTTTATTTCTCTCCTAGATGAAGCCACTAAAGGAGCTACTACTGCCATTTTTCTTTTTCTTTTTATTCCCGTACATAGGAACCACTCCTGGATCAATGCCTCTGTGTTCCTTTTGTGTGTATCCTCTACCTGCTCAACTTCCCAGTCCATCATATCTGAAAGCTGTTCACACTGGCCTTGTTCCAATGGTGCTCTTTTTGTTAAAAGGGAGTTCTATTCTCCACTGTTTGAGCTCTAATCTCAACACTCAGTTTGAGGGATTGCTGCAAAGTGAATGGCACAAGTGACTGTCCACTGCTGCTGATGATCCATCTGGAGAGAATTCATATCAGTAGCTAGGTTTACCTGGAAATGAGTAATCAGAATAAACGGCTGATCTGAATCAAAACAAGACATGTAAACGCAATCCGAAAAATTGTTCAATGAAATTGTATTCCATTTGAAAGGGGTGGCTTTTGCTGATTCATAATCTTTTTAATATGTATCTAAACATTTGTTCTGATATGTCATTTGGAACGAGGCAAACCTAGCTGATTGCACAATTATGTAGAGGGGAATTGGACAACAGCGCTGGGCAGCAGGAACTTTGAGGGATACTAATATCCTCCTCCTCTCTTATCTTGTAACAAAAAAAAAGCAACAGCATCAGTTTCTGTTGGTGACAGGCAAGGCGAGGCAGATACATTGTCTTGCGGAGATGAATATGAGTGGGGGTTGAAACCGGCGACCCACAGGACACACCTCTACCTCCTGAGCAAAGAACCAAAATAAAGGAATTCATAAACATTCTCAATATATTTTAAAAGATGTGACCAGGAGAGGCATGGGTTTTACTGGTAATCATCTGTCTTGTTTATCTTCAAGTGTCTGCAGCTTTTCAGACATGGTGCAGAATATTTTCCAATACCCAGATCAGATCATCCACACTGTATCATTTATTAATCCCATCACCAAAGTTAATCTAAATGCTCCATGTTTCGGAAAATGCATTGTTGTTCTTGATCCTGATGCATTTTAGAAGAGGGTGACGTCAGCACCTGTCTGTTGCATTGGTAATGGTCCAGTCATCAGCAGATGTGTAACCACAGCAGTAATCCCACAGTCCAGTTATGTTTGGATTCATTATGGGAAATTGACAAGAGCGTGAACAATCAAGCGATGTTTGTGCTGGTGAGAGGCTGTGCTTTTACCTAAGGCTGCGCAAGTTCAAACCTCAGCGACCACACATCTGGCAGCGTAAAGCCTGAAGGGCAGCAAACACACATCAGAAGGAGCATCAAATGCCTGCCTCAACAAGTCTGTGCCAGAAGTGTGGCAGCTGAGGCATCTGAAGTGCTGAGCCTGACTCACTTCCAACCTACTATCAGCTGCTCCTACTCTATAGAGGAGGGGAAATTCCCATAGTTTTTCCCATTTCCCCCCCAAACCATCTATTTAAAAAAGTGCAGAGGAGGGATGGATTTCTCTTTTTTTTTCAACTAGAGTGTAGTGGGGAGGTGGATGGCCTTATTCTCTTGGTGGCAGATTCTGAAAACAACTTAAAAATGTTATAAGGGCGTTAACAGACAATAATAATATTATGTGCAATCAGAGTTCCCATCATGGGCATTGCTACCCTCCTTGTGGTTGTGTTTTGGACAGCATCCACCCATAAAAACCACAGCTTAAGACTGGCAGCAAATTATTTTTAATGGTGGTGAAGAAAAAGCTTGCCCTTCCATAATCCCCCGTCTGCCTCCGCTTGTTCTGTGTTGACAGCCGACTCAGTCAATCGTTATCCAAAGGGGACAAGCAGAGCTGTCTCCTGTTTCTGTTATGGATTCATACCAGCCTATACAGATTGCAAATAATATAACTTAGATCTGCACTTCACTTGGGATAGACTGGTAGTCTGGGTATTAAGGCGCCAACCATGAACCACAACTCCCTTCACTTCCTGCTTTGTAAATCCTCTCTTTAAAGCTCCTTCTTATTCTTACTGTTTTATCTTCTCTATATTCTAAAATCTGTCTGACACACTTTACAAGCTTGTGGAGTATATTAAAACTAGTTGCACAGGTATACATTTGGGATGACACATCAGATACTGCAAGCCCAAAATTACCCAACAAGGCATCACGACTGTTTTAACCAACATCATAACCACACAAAATTGTTGCAGAACTGTGCAGACGCACAGTCCTTCCATTTGAAAGCACTCCATCATATCCTGTTTCATTCATCAGCTCATTATGTCCCAATCCTGTGGAGTACCTAATTGGAAGCACAAGCAGAAGACATGTTTTGTTCTTTATATAAGACAAACAATAAGCGTAAATGGTCTACATGACGCATGCAGTTTAAAAGCTTTCATGTGCTTCAAAAAAACTGCTTTATCAGTGGGAGAGTGTTTGAGGCTTGAAATCATCTGTTATGTGAGCAAAAGGATGTTCCAAAGGGATACTTTAGATTTTCTTTAAAGCTTTTGTTTAAAGTTTATTTTATTTTTACAGCTCCAAAAAAATAAAAACACAAAATAAACAAATTAGCTCAGCATAGGAAAAAGCAGAGCAAAATTAAACAGATTTTCTCCTTAACTGTGCTCATACTTTTTATATATGATGTTCATCTTCATGCCTGAAACCTCCAAAATTAACTGTAATGAGAAAGTGGAAAAGAAAAGGAAGCACAAGGCATCTAAGAGAAGGATGGGAAAGCTATCAAACACCTTATAAGCATCATTGTATGCAACAGTGGCTACCCCAGAAGAAAGCAGTGACAGCGAGCTATTCGGCTTCAACGAAGAGGAGGAGGAAGTAAGGAGAAGTTTAAGAGACAGTGGTTTGAAGACATAAAAGACCAACACCCTATGGAGGGAATTTATAGCTGTATGTGGTGAACCCTGTCTGTTATTGGGTTTAGTGATGAACTACAGTTTACAACAGCTATAATCCATTAAATAGCTAAAGTTTGAGCATTATTCAGCTGAATATGACTTGTGATCCAGTCCTGACCAACACTGTAACTCTTTTCTCAAACAACCATGTCTCTAGAACAAACTGTTTCTGGTCATATTGCCTTCAAAGTGCCACATCTGTAGAGCCACTCACAAACGCTCACATATTTATACAGCAATCTACAGTCTACAGGCAAGAACATATGAATCAGAACAATAACTTTCTGATTGCAAGATGACTAATCAGTAAACTACAGTTGTTTAAAGGCAGTGTTTATCTTTTTTACACATAATGAATCTGTTTTACTAATGGGTGTTTGACATGACATACTCTAGTCAAATTTAATTCAATTCAGTTCATTTATATAGCATCACAACACATGTCATCTCAAGGCACTTTAAAGAGACATTCAACCAGATAATACAGTCAGATTGGTTTAAAAGTTTTCTATCTAAGGAAGACCAGCTGATTGCATCGACTCATTGACTCGACAGAAATCCCTCATTCCAAGCATGCATGTAGCGACAGTGGAGAGGAAAACTCCCTTTTAACAGGTAGAAACCTCCAGCAGAACCAGGCTGTGGTGTTAGAGTGAGTGTGAGTGGCCATCTGCCGAGGCCACCTGGGGTTCAAGGAGAGAGAAGCAGACAAATAGAAAGAAGCACATATTGCCCAATGAAAACTCTTAAATCTACAGTTAATTTTCTCTAGCTTGGCAATAAATAAATAAAAAAATGAAGCTATGACTTTTAATATTGTGGTTTAAAGGAAGCAGATTATTAGAGGTAAAGGTGCAAGAGGAGAGGTTGGAGAGCGTGTTTTTTTTCTTCAATTACTCAAAAGCAAGAAAATAGTGATTTCATTACTTACTACAAATGGAAGATCTAACTTTGACAGCTGAACAGAATCCAATATATCCAATACGTACCTGCTATAAGGCCTTTTTTCTAAAAAAAAAAAAAAAAAGAAGACCTTTATAGTATTTTTTTTTTTTTTTTGAGCTTTTTACGGCACTAGTGGCTCGTTTTTCTGACAGTAGGTTGACAGGAAAGGGGTATGAGAGAGGGGGAGAGACATGCGGGAAAGGACCACAAGCCGGATTTGAACCTGGGTCGTCCGCGTCGAGGACTAAGGCCTCCATACAACCTTTATAGTATTTTTTCTTGTATGTGTATAACAGCTGGCAGTTGTGGTTTGTGGTCCAAGATGACAGATCATCATCCATATATGGTGATGCATTTCCTTTTTAGATTTAGATTAATTACTCTCTTTAAAACCTGATCAAAGTTTCAATGTATGTTTTTCAGTTTTCTTATTCTGAAATATGACGTATATTACAATCAAAAACAATTATTCGGAAAATATCTTAGTGGTCCATTTGAAAGGTATTTTATAACCATTGTAAGAAAATTTGAGAAGTAATGAAGTAATTTAGATCTTTTCAGGTGGGCCTGATATTGCGAAACCTTTTTAGGTTTGATTAGCAAGAAAACATGGACCTAGTAAGACTGAAATCTTCCCTGAGGTGACGTTAAGCTTCTATTTGACAGAGATATTAGTAAAGCAGAAGTAACTTTCCAGTCTGTTTCCTCAGGAAAAAAATGAGTCAAACTCTGCTGTGCCCATTCAGTTCCAATCAGATGACTGTACAAAATATTAGACTTCTCTCTCTGAAAAAAAAAGTCTTCTCTCTCTGAAATATTTCTTTCTGTCTTTTTTTTTCTTTATACAGACAAACTGTTCTGAGAAAGACATTCAAGGTTTTAAAGGCCATAGTGTGCTTCCTGCTCTGTCAGTTGTTTGTTTAAAACAGTTTCTGTTTATTTTCTGCTTTTTGTTTTTCCCTTCATGCTGAAAGGATGGTGATGTGTCAGCAACAGCCATAAGCACGCAAAGTGTCCCAACAAAGGTTTAAATATATGTTCTAAGACAATGCATTTATGCTGTTCTTGCACTGAAGAAGTGAGAATAAAAAAAAAGGATTAAAAATAAAGCTCGAGACTTTTCTTGGAATATTAGAATAAACTGTTTGACAGGGTTAGAAAAACAAAATCTTTCCCAGAATCACTGCAGGGCATATGAGAGTCAGCTTGGTAAAGTACCTGGAGTTCGATGATGGAGCAACGTTTCCTCCACATCAGATGAGGTGACTGCCCTCTTTGTTGACAAGTCTCTGAGTCCCACCACAAAGTCAACAAACCAAACAAGGCAGCCGTCATAAAACACAACACAGCTGAAAAGGAAACAGGCCAAAAACCACATTAGTGGCAGCAGACAGAGTGATTTATTTATTTTTTATAACAACCTACTAGAAACATACCATAAGGCATAAAAAAATACCACTTAATGAGCTGAATCTAAAGTGGGCATGTCTGAATTAGAGACAAATTTAGACCAAGCTTATTATGCAATAACTGGATAGTAAACACTGAATCTAGGCCGCCTGAAGAACAGTCAGAGCACAAATGTTAGGTTTTTGTGAAATACTCTCTACCCGCAGAGTGAGCTTTGCATGTAAGCAATTCCTTAACTTAAAGTATAAACACTGAATCTCCACTGGATGACAGAAAATGGGAGCACTGTATGAGTTGGTTTCTTGTGAAACTGCTTGGTTTTAAGTTTCCACTGAAAAAGATGATCTCTCTCTCGCTCTCTCTCTCTCTCTTAGTAAATAGGGACCTTAAAATGTCAACATTGAGAAAATTGGCTCAGATATGAAGCAGTATTTTCACATTAGCATTTTCTGCCTTTTTGCAGCCTAAATGAAGAACATAGAAAAGTCAGAAAAGATAATATTTTGGCTTTTCATGTCCTTCAATATAATAACACACATAAAATAATTATAACAATCCCACCCATATGAGGAGTGAGGGTGTTGCTGCTTAGCTCTGATATAATCCAGGTCTCTGGTGACGCAGTTTGACCTCATATGGGTCTATTGTGAGTGCCAACAGGCTGTGGCAGGGACATTTGCGTAAGAATGCCATGCAAGAAAAGTTTATCCATGGGTATGTGCCAAATATAAATTTAAGTGCAAAGAGTAGAAAACAAATGAAAAAAGACATTCGTAAAAGTCATTGGAGCCGTGTTCATTAAATCTTTGACGCCAAGGGCAATCAGTGACAGATGTTTTTGAAGGACAGCTGCATAAGCTCTAAGGAAGTACAGACAAACATAATTAGCCTTGTGATTTTGTGCAAGCAATTAAAAACGGAAACAAATAAAAAAGGAATACTATTTGAGCCACAACACAACACCAAAAAAGGAAACTTATTGAAAATGGGTAAAAACCAGGGACTTCATGTATTGTAGCTCCAGTTTTGCTGGCATAGTTTTGGCTGAGCACCAAATGTCTGCCACATACTGTAAATCTGTCTATAGTTATGGTGTCAGTGAACAAAATATCATGATTCATTTAAGCTTTTTATTTTGTTATTCTTTTCCACTAAGTAAACACAAGTCAGCAAAGAACACAGTGAAAAGGTACAAATTACTATTGGCATACATATCACTGAACTTGGAGTTCAATTCATTCCAGAGTCATCCAGAAAAAACAAATGTGGCAATAGAAACACGTCCTTTTCTAATACATATTTATAAGGCAAACATTGTATGTATTGAGGAGGAAGTCATCAGAAATGTGTTCATAGAGCAAGACAAAGAGAGCTCTGCCCAGCAATTTGAATCAGCTCTGGGATAAACACAGCCTGCAGGTAATTAGCCACAGCCTTAAATGACATCTTGTGACCAAATTTGAATAGAATAATAACAATTCTGGCAAAACTGAAGTACATGTTTTCATTTCTGCTACAGAACTGGGAAGCAGTGTTACTCTGATGCACACTGATGTGCATTAGAATAGCAGACAAACTTCTGGAAATAGTTTAAAATATGATATGATATGAATTGATGGTAAAAGTATGATAAAAAAATTTGTTTTATCGATGTTAGCTTTTATTTACACTGTATAAAAACAGAAAAGTAACAGTATTATTACTGCTGCTGCTAGCTTATTGTTTGTAAATATATTTCTGAAAAGACAAACAGGAGGAGATAAAAGCATTTATGAGTCACATCTACTATATGTTTGCAGAAGGATATGTGTCAAACTGAGTAAGACTGACCACATCTTCCTCTAAAGGGTGTGAGGCCATCATTTTACATCTGATTCTCCCCCTTGAAAGTTGGAAAACTACCATAAAAGGCAGAACATCTGCAAGGCAGAGGCTGTGCTGATTATTTTCTCCACAGACTGAATTAGGTCAGTGCGGCTTGACAATAGGGTCTTCTTTTTGCAGATGATTATAAATATTTGACACTGTAATCATTTCTCATCATGGGTTTGCATGGGGCTTTTCTTTCTGCCTGTATTAAAAAGTGCAGGGCAGCAAACTTAAACAAAACATGTTTGCACAGTATAAAAAAACAATGTCAGCAATGTGTTCACATCAAAGAAAAGCCCTGATCCTCTAGTCTAACCACCAATGTGGGTTAGCAAGTCACAACATACTATCTGCAGAACATCTGACCACCATGATTCTTGCACATCCCAAAATTCGGGTAAAACATTTTTTATCCACCATTATAATGTACCCATTTGCTTTGATCGTAGACAGCTGCGCACATTATATTTTTCAATAAGAGGAGAAATATAAACATATGTCTTTCTTCATTCTGTCACTGTAACTACGTCAAGAAGGAACCATTCGTGAGAAAAAGAGCCTGACATCTGGTTTAAAGGAGGATAATCAAAGCATTTGAGGCAATATGTGTTTTGAAATTACATTTACAAGCTATTGCTAATGATTTGGGTAATTTCTGAATGAAGTGTGCAGTGTTGCATCAGCACCTACAGTGCTGAGAAAAACAGTAGTTACAAATAACCAGACCAAACAGGAACTAATATACTGAAACTGTCTGAAAAGGTTTAAAGAGCATATTTAACTTATTGGTGGTTATTTGAAACCATTAATAATGGTTTCTTATATTTTCATTAAGCATTGAACCTTTTGTTTTGAAATCTACTATATGTAAAAAATGAACTATAATTCAGGTTTTGAAAACATTGCAATTTATTAATAATAAGTTGTCAAAGTAAGTTGTTTGGTGTATAAAA
The DNA here is from genome assembly GCA_034780135.1 of Jordanella pulchra. Classification (NCBI taxonomy): domain Eukaryota; kingdom Metazoa; phylum Chordata; class Actinopteri; order Cyprinodontiformes; family Cyprinodontidae; genus Jordanella; species Jordanella pulchra. The sequence goes on from JAUZNJ010057170.1 coordinate 13,573, forward strand.
TATCAGAACAACTTTTCCCCATTTTCTATGACTGCCTTTTCCTTGACCGATTCTCCCCTTTTAAGTTGGAATCCAGCTTTAAATAAAGAGGATATAACTCTATATTTGAAAAAAATGGAAGCAGATATTTTAATATAAACTATATGAGCAATGAAATAGCAGAAGTGTCTGGCTTGGTCTCATGATATTTTGCTTTATCATGAGCACACTCATAAACAGCAGTTTCCTTAAATTTGAGTGTAACAACAAATCAAGTCCTGCATCTGTCCCTGAGGCTCTTAGATTGTTATTTTGTTCATCAGGTGAATATAATCTTTTTTATTATATCTTCATTATCAATAATTGTTGTTTTGTTTTATTTTGGTTTTTTTAATAGATTCTTTTAGAAATAAGAACCAAGAGGTTTAATACTTAACAATAAATTGCTATGCTTTACAAACAAGAAAAAGAGGCCTATTTTAATAAGCTAAGTGTGCTTATTTTACAATACCACTGAAAAAAATTATCATGCTCTTCAAGAGAAGGTTGTCATAGAAAAAAATAACCCACTTATCAATAACTCATTAGTTCATAGGCATAAAATAAATGTGGAAATTCCCTGTCCTGTAAAGTCCTGAGCAGCACTGATGATAGAGGAGGCGGGAGCGAGGTATGGTGACTAAGGCTGTACTCCGCATAAATACAAGATCTACAACCCAAGCAGCACAGTGCAGACAGACAGCAACAAGAGCCACTCACAAACCCAAGAAGCTATCACTGAAGTGGAGACGTTGCTGATCATCTGAGATTTTTCTTTTTTTTACTTTAATTCACACTTTATTGTCTGATTTTGAACTTAGTTTTTGTGTTTTGTTGCGTTTTGTGCCACAGTAGATCTCATCATGGGATGCTGTGTGTTAGTCGTGTGTTTACTTTTGGGAATAGGTGTGCAGAACGGATGGAGCCTTCCTGTCAAGTCGGTCTTTGTCACCTTCCCAGGAGAAGTTGTCAAAAACATGACAGATACAGAGCTGGCAGAAGTGAGTAGCAGATGGTTTATTCTTTTTTCTCATAGTCTCAGACTCCCAAAATGAGTTTTTGATAAAGCTGTGCACGAAACAAATTACCTGGACAAAGATTGACATCCCAATGTTAGACTAAATATTAATTTACTAAATTAAAACTACAGATGGCTTTTATAGAAGCTATTTATAAAAGTCACAAAAGGAAAATTAAAAAATGTATGTAGCTGAACTGTGATCTGCTTGACCTTTTTCCTCAGAGTTATCTAAAGAAGTTTGGTTACATGGAGACAGAGCTTCGCAGTGGCTTCCAATCCATGGTGTCCACGTCCAAGGCATTGAAGAAAATGCAGAGGCAGATGGGTTTGGAGGAAACTGGAGAGCTGGACAAACCAACACTGGAGGCCATGAAGCATCCTCGCTGTGGTGTTCCTGACGTGGCCAATTATAAAACATTTGATGGGGACCTCAAATGGCACCATAATGATGTTACATACAGGTGAGTAAGCTATATGATAAGACATCCTATACATTATTTGACATTAAGGGTTCTATCCAGTGGCATGTTTAAACCCTGACAAGTATCCACTGACTATAAAAACTCTGCTTGTGAGTGAAATATTTTTTGAGAAAAGCCTTTAAAGGAAAAAGATGAGCTAATGACATCACAAAGGGCAAAAAAGTCCGTCAATTCCACTGTAAAAAAAATTCAAGGATAAAAGATATAAGATACAAATTGTTTGAAAAATACAAAAAAAAGAGGAAAAAATTACAAGAAATAGTAGACCTGGCCCTTTTGTGACACAACGTGAGATATATATATATACATATATATATATATATATATATATATATATATATAAAGAGAGAGAGAGAGAGAGAGAGAGAGAGAGATGTAGATAATTATGCACCGCAGGTATATTCATGCTTAGAAAATAATGTTTTACAGCATAAAATCAAAAGGATATAAAATAATTGCACAAACCTCACTGAAAAGTCTGACATGTAGCTTTATAATACTCTATTAATCCTTTTTTTGACATCTAATCTTGATGTTTGGTTCTCCTCAGAATCATGAACTACTCTCCTGACATGGACCACTATCTGATTGATGATGCCTTTGCAAGAGCCTTCAAGGTGTGGAGTGATGTCACACCTCTGACGTTTACTCGCCTCTATCAAGGCACTGCTGACATCATGATATCATTTGGAAAAGCTGGTGTGTGCCTCTTGCACTTCTTAGTAAATTGATAACAGAGCTCTAAAAATCCAGCACTGATAAATGATTCTTGTTCCTTTTAGATCACGGTGATCCATACCCTTTTGACGGTAAGGATGGCCTTCTAGCTCACGCCTATCCTCCTGGTGAGGGTATGCAGGGTGACGCCCACTTTGATGATGATGAGTACTGGACTCTGGGAAAAGGAGCAGGTAATTACACCTGTGAAAACACATGCTACTGCCTCCCTCTGGTGTTCACTGTCAAGATTTTTTGAACATACAATCCAACCTGTCATTTCAGTGGTGAAGACTCGCTTTGGTAATGCAGAAGGTGCCAATTGTCACTTCCCCTTCACTTTCGAGGGAAAATCTTATACCACCTGCACCACTGAAGGTCGCACAGACAATCTACCGTGGTGTGCAACCACAGCCGACTACAACAGAGACAAGAAATACGGCTTTTGCCCAAGTGAACGTAAGCGTGACAAACACCACAAGTCTGAAGTTACTCGCATATATTTATAAGCTTGTAGAAGAAAATTGGAACTCACCCACCCCTTCTTTTAACGTTTACCACACAGTTCTGTACACATTTGATGGAAATGCGGATGGAGCTCCTTGTGTCTTCCCCTTCACCTTCCTGGGTGAGGAGTATGAGAGCTGCACCACAGAAGGTCGCAGAGATGGATACCGTTGGTGTGCCACCACAAGCAACTTTGACAAGGACAAGAAATATGGCTTCTGTCCCAGCCGTGGTGAGTAAAGGAAGCACAAGGCGTAAAAACCCTACAAAGTCTTGCCACAATGGCTTGTTACTTTGTTTAACTGCTTTTGTTATGTCTCTGTTTGTCCAGACACTGCTGTAATTGGAGGAAACTCTGAGGGAGAGCCCTGCCACTTTCCCTTTGTGTTTCTGGGCAAGGAGTATAATTCATGTACAAGTGAGGGGAGAGGAGATGGCAAATTGTGGTGTGGCACCACTGACAACTATGATGAAGACAAGAAATGGGGCTTCTGTCCTGACCAGGGTGAGCAACTTGAATGCAATAGATCAATTTGCATTCATCTTTATTATACAATATTAAATGTGCCAATGGTCATGTTACAGGTTATAGTCTTTTCCTGGTGGCCGCCCACGAGTTTGGACATGCCCTCGGCTTGGATCATTCCAACATTAGAGATGCTCTCATGTTCCCCATGTACAGCTATGTGGAAAACTTTTCTCTGCATAAAGATGACATTGAAGGCATTCAGTATCTCTATGGTAAGCAGACAGCTCTGTAGTTTTAAATGAGGAAAAACAAGAAAATGTTGCTTTAACCGAGAATATTCTGATCTTTTGCAGGAGGTAGAACCGGCCCTGATCCCACCGCTCCTCAACCCGACACTCCTACCACAACTCCTTACCCTGATGAGACTGATGAGACTGATGCCACAGACGAACCTGAACCCACCGATCCATCCATCGTGACCACCCCATCCACAGTGGATCCAACCAAAGACGCCTGCAAGCAAATCAAGTTTGACACCATTACTGTGATTCAGGGGCATCTGCATTTCTTTAAAGATGGGTGAGTAAATTTATAATTCCACTCATTTTCGAGAAATGGTACTCAATGAAGCGCTAAATCATGCACTTTTTTTGTCCACAGACAATTCTGGAAGGTACCAAACAGGGGAGATGGAGGCCAGCAGGGACCATTTTCCATTTCTAAGAGTTGGCCAGCTCTACCCACTGTAATTGACTCTGCCTTTGAGGATGTTCTGACCAAAAAATTGTACTTCTTTTCTGGTAACGGATGGCTCTTTCAAAAGCTTATCAGAGTAGTAATGTGTAAGCCAAATTTGCTATTAACTTTATTATTACTGAATTCCAACAGGAAGCAGGTTCTGGGTGTATACAGGAAACAGTGTGCTGGGTCCTCGCAGCATTGAGAAGCTTGGTTTGCCCTCAGGTGTGCAGAAGGTCGAGGGAGCTTTGCAGAGAGGGAAGAGCAAAGTGCTGCTCTTCAGTGGAGAGGACTTTTGGAGGTGAGTGGAGATGTTTCTTTTATGCTTCAAATGTATTAGCGTGTAACAACAATCCATTCTCAGGTAATTATTTGTGTTAAGGGAGTGGCAATAGATTTAATTTATGTTTGATCCCAACAGGTTGGATCTGAAGACCCAAAGAGTTGACAAAGGCTACCCCAAAAATACCGGTGATGTCTTTGGAGGTGTCCCTCATGATGCTCATGATGTTTTCCAGTACAAAGGTAAACATATATCCGATAATTGAGCTCAACACACTAAATCCACAGCCAGAACCAGAACATAAAATCCATGTTTGTTGCTGTAAAACCAATGTTTCTTTTTCAGGCCACATTTACTTCTGCAGAGACCGCTTCTACTGGCGTATGAATTCTCGCAGGCAGGTGGACCGCGTTGGCTACGTGAAATATGATCTCCTGAAATGCGCAGATGCCTCAAGAAATCACTATTAAGATACACACACAGATAGGTTGTGGTTGTGGCAACCAACCAATTGTTTCTTTGTGCAGGTGTCAGTAAGAATGTGATGCAATGTTTGCGTATCTTGCCTGTTTTATGATGTTTGTTCTTTCTGCGACATGAACAACTGGCCCACAATGAATTTGGCTAATTATCACTCATATAGCAATGACCTGAATAACAGTCAAAGGACAAGAACAGGAAAGCAAATGTTTCATCTTTTGCACTGCGCTACCCTCAGTCTGATATTCTGTGAACTGATGGCTATGGTGGCCTAAAATTTGGGACCCAAACAAGTAACTTAAACACATATTATCTGGATAAAGGTCCAGATTTGCAGAATAAATTTAATGTCTGACTGGTTCAGACCCTTGATCAGTATTGGATTATTTTTGATATTTATAACAATATGTAAGGTTTTTATTTTAATGTCACAAGCCTATTTGTTCTGTGTTTTATGTGTTTTTTCTGAAAATGGTTTCACAGCCAAATACTTGCACTGGAAGACGTGTTGTGTCTCCTTCATTGAAATTATTTATAAATATAATAATTTTGTATAAATATTTCAGCTTTCAATGCAATAAAAATTCTGTGAGGAAAAAAAAACTTTCTTTGTCAGCATCATTCATCAGAAGTTTGGGATACACATTAATGACTCAATCCGATGTCTGCTTTTACCCTTTGATCAGTTTTAATTTTTCAATCTTACATGAGTCAATCGCATTTACTGAAAGAAAGAATGAAAAAATAAACTATATCATCATTTATTTCTCTCTATATACGTAATCAAGTATTTCTTACATCCGCCTTCTACTGAAGATGGACTGTTGGGGGGGCTATTGTGATTTAAAATGATCAGTTGGAAATGAAGTTTTTAAATGTGCCAGGAAATTTCCCCCACTAATACATCACAACCTTATGTCTGAACTGCCGATAAATAGCATTATTAACCTGCTAACTAAATTTCAGCTTAAATCAAGACTCAGTAGAACATATGCCAACAATTTTCAAATCTATTTTTGTCCAATTTTCATGGGCCTGTTTGAATTGTAGCCTGTGTTTACTGTTCTTCCTTGACCAGGGAGAAACTGTTACTCAACTACTATTTGAACCAAATATTTGACTCATGTGCCTTTCTGTCTTCTTAAACTAGTCTGCCCCTTCCCCAAAGACATCACCAACAAAATGTATACATATTTTTCTGCTTCTGACTACCGGGTTTGAGGGGGTTTTTTTAAATATAACAGATTGCTTGTATGAAAATTTTTTAACAGATCAGCTATTTTTCATGGTTTCTCAAATTCCTTTTTACTTTACTCTCTATTTTGATGCTAAGTGTGAACCTTAGCATGTAATCTTTACCACGTCTAGAGGTCTTATTGCATTTAGCTACCTTCAATTGTTTTGTCAGTAAAGAACTGAAAAGGTGATCCCATTAAAGTGGCAACAGTTTTTGTAGATTAAATTTTAAGAGAATATTTACATGCAATGTATAAATGCTGCAATAGGCTTAGACTGCTGGAGGACAGGGGGACCACTTTATCATTCTGCTTTATTCCATCTCTATTCTCCCTTTCTGCAGTATTTCTTAGTTCAAACCCTAACATTATGTTATCTTTTTTTTCAGTCATAATAGCTTAATCTGGTCTGTTATATCAGCTGGGCTGCTGCCTTCAACACAATTGATAATAAATTCTAGAGTTTGGCCTGTTTTTCAGCGCTTAGACCCATTTCTCCCCTAGACATAGCTATATGTGCACCGTTTACTGTGACTAACTGTATGTGCTTTCTTACTGACCTTTAGGCATGGAAACTGGCCCAGAGCTCATCTGCTTAACTGCTTCTTTCCCAGACAGAGCCACCTGAGGAGCTAGTTTGCTAGTACCTTTTCTAACATAGAAAGTATTTATAGATCAGTTCTTCTGTTAATTTTGTATGTTTGCTTCTGTCTCCTTGAACCCCATTTAGCATCGGCAGATTGCCGCTCACACTGAACCTGGTTCTGCTGGAGGTTTCTTCCTGTTAGAAGGGAGTTTTCCTCTCCTAGCTGTCACTGCATGCATACTTGGTGTGAGGGATTTCTGAAGAGTCAATAAGTCAATACAATCAGCTGGTTTTCCTTAGACAGAAAAATTTGAATCATTTTGACCGTGTGATCTGATTGAATTTTCTTTGTAACGTGTCTTGAGATGACATGTTTTGTGAATTGGCGCAATATAGATAAACCGAATTGAACTGAATTGAAATGAAAATACTCAAAGGCTCTTTTTTTCTTCTCAAAAGCGTACATAAAATCAGTGGAAGCCTATTTTAAAAATGTCTGTTTAAAATAATGAGATAGATAATTGCTATTAAATTGTTAAGGTTTTGGTGAATCATTTTGGAGATTCCTCCACAGACCTTTTGCAAAAGTTTGATTTAATTCCTTTCTCCTGTAAGCACTGGTGTGTATGTCAAGATTATAGACTTGAGTGCATTTTTGACTTCTGCCCACACTTGGGGGCTGTACGGTGGCGCAGCTGGTAGAGCTGTTGCCTTGCAGCAAGAAGGTCATGGGTTCAATTCCTGCTCCGGGGTCTTTCTGCCTGGAGTTTGCATGTTCTCCCTGTGCATGCGTGGGTTCTCTCTGTCCACAGTCCAAAAACATGACTGTTAGGTCAATTGGGGTGTGTGTGTGTGTGTGTGCATGGTTGTTTGTCCTGTGTGTCTCTATGCTGCCCTGCGACAGACTGGCTACCTGTCCAGGGTGTACCCCGCCTCTCACCTGAAACGCAGCTGGAGATAGGCACCATCCCGACCCCATTAGGGACAAGGGTGTAAAGACGATGGATGGATAATATACTTGGAGGAATGGGGTATTTGTCTATTTGCAAGATCAATCTATTCCTGGCTGATGTTCTTTCTGACTATGTCTCACCACAACGTACCCATCTAAGCTTCAAACTTGTTTGCTGACAAATACATTTAATTTAGTTGTATGTAATTACCGCATCGAAAATGCAGATCTAAAAACAACACAGACAGTATAAAAAGAAATCCTTGGGTTTAATTTAGGTGTATATATGTTCAGGATCCAGCTTTCCCTCTGTGTGGAGATCTCATCAAAACAATGATTGATATGGAGCTGGCAAGACACAGTAACAGATGGCTCATTTTGTCTTCATATACTCAAACTCCCAAAAACTAAGTTGAGTCAAGCTGTGCATAAAACTAATTACCAGCAACAGGAACCCTTATTACAATTTTAACAATGCATGTAAAATGCAAAAACAGAATGTGACCTTTAAATGAAAGAAAGATGGCTTTATGCACATTCGTGATAAACATCTTTCTTATATTCTGATTTAGTTTGCTATATTCTTGTTTTTTTTTTAATTGATAACAAGTACTGCTGAGGCGTCTAATCTGAGACTTTCACCTTCAAAGTTCAGAGGTGGCAGCAGAGGCAGTTAATGACCGAAAAGAAGAAAGATTGATGATTATGGTTAAACAAGTCAAATAAATGAAAGTAGATCAAAACACTGGCTTCATGAGAAAGTCTGTCTAAAAATAAAAAGGCATTTACCTACATTAGAAAACAATCACAATGTTTACTTATTCAATCAGTGATTCAATTCTAAAATAGAAATGTTTTTAGATGATTTATTAAATACTTGTATGTTAATATAGTTTGTTAGGCCTGCAAAATAAAACAAAACAAAACAAAAAAAATGTCATGGAAAATTAAAGTATTACATTAAACCATTATAATTATATTTTAATACTCAAATATCAATATGCTAACAAAGTATTTTATGTATCAAATGACAAATGCACTCAGTATTTGGTTGAAGGTTGAAGATCTTAATAGAAGATCAATTTTAAGATGAAAGTGAATTACTGGATCCAAACTACTGTTCATGTTTTTCCTTAGCCGGGGTAAGATGTGACTGAAGCAGTCTCTGGTTCCACAGTGACACAACACAGTGGTCCCAAACTTTCAGCTTTTTTACCCACAGAATATCAATGAAAGAGGCTAGTGACCCCAACTGCTGTGGTAAATTTAAAATGGGTACAATGACAACAAATGACAAAACCAACAACAGTTAATGTAAGTTGTGTTTTCCTTGTGTTTATTTTAAAGGAGGCATCCCCAATCTCGGTCCTCGAGGGCAGCTTTTAGAGGTTTCCCTGTTTCAGCACAGCTGATTTCCATTGATAGCTGATTAACAGCCTTTTGCTGAACTGCAGTCATCAGAAACATCTGAGTTGAAGCAGGGAAACCTCGAAAAGCTGCAGGACACCCGGCTCTCGAGGACCGAGACCTGTTATAGTTTGTTTTTGACCCTAACCCCCCAGTTATTGTTACCTTGTTTATTTTTTATATTGACATGAATCTTTGAATCTCAATGCCCTACTATATTTACACACTGCACATCCTAAGTGGGGTCACGACTCAAACTCTGAAGAGAACTTACTTATCCTGTTAATCCTCTTCTCACACGTCTTTCCCTCTATAAAAATTTGACATTATTATGCTTAAATACAGCACATTGTGAGTCTTGAATTTATTGATCACTATCTGCTGAATAAAGGAGAATCCCTCACTCAATATTTAGAAGTTGTTGTTTAGGATTTATCTAAGTGGACACATATAATTCATACTATAGTCAAAGTGAGTTCATATGAAAATTGCAAGACAATTGTAGACCTCTATCTATGGACCTTTCATATTGGAAGTTTCTCCTTCAAGTCAAACCTCGATTATTTGGAGTTCAATCAACGTAGAAAATTTTCAAACAGTCAAAACACAGAGAATATTTAGCAATGACCAGATCTATTAATAGATCTATTTTATAACAACATTGGTTGCATATGCATGCTTTTGTTTTGTTTGTTTATGGTTTGGCACACACAAACTCATCAAGGCTAATTACAAATAGAGCATCCCATTATCAGCTTATCTTTATATGGCTTTGGAGGCCTGATCCTGTGGTTTAACATTCTGCCCCAAAAAACACTTGAAGGTAAGGTAAAATAAAAAAATGAATAACTTTAGATACCCGGTAATTCTAGATATAAACATCTAGTAACAACCAAGTCAACAGAATCATTAGAATCACAGACGATCACAACACAAAACAATCTTGTCATCTGTCCATAACTAACAAAAATAAAAATAATCATATATCCTGTATTTGTTTTTCTTGATGATTTTTTTACATGGATCAGATCTGGCAAATATGTGCAGTAGTTGGGTAAAAACACAAATATAATGCTTGCATGTCTCCCCCTAGTGTTTACATTTCACACCAATGTTTTCTGATTCTTGAGAATATAAAATCTACTGTAAATTTTCTTAGACACTCAAAATTTGAATAGTTTTTTTTTTTTTTTGGTCTATTGATTGGATACAATAATAAATGTATGAACATCAGACATTTCCTCACAAAATTTTGAAAATCATGTAGCAGGCTGTAATTTTTTTTTAGCAGTTTTGATTTGTAAAACATATTTTATTTATTTAACATTAATCGCTGACAGGAAAGAATATGGGAATATAAAATAACTATGGCTTCAGAAATGTTTTGTTATTAGAACTGCTTCTGTACTACATATAGATTGTAGCACAGGGTTTCAGTTACCAACAAAATAAAAAGGAATAATGAGGACTAAAGTGACAAACCAATAGAAAAATCACTTAAGAATGCCTTCTAATGCAATTAGTCTTCAGAAAAAAAGGAAACAAAGTTCAAGGATCTGGTTAAAGACTGTTTATCAGAAGACATTTTTACATGTTTTTTGTCTTTAGCAGGCTAAAAATGTTTCTACCATAGGAGGAAAGTAAATATAAAGGAGAAACTATGACTAAAGAAAAATTAACATACCTTCAAAATATTTAATATCTTTATTAAATTAATTTTTTAAATTAATTTTTATGTGACACATCAGCAAGTGGAAGCTTACTTGAGGATTTGAAAGTCAATCTCAAGAGGCACATTTACAGATTGAGACAGAACCAGATTGAAGACCAAAAAAGTCCATATTGTTTTGTCAGAATTAAATAATTTCAGTGTTAGGAATATTTAGAGCATATCTCATTAAAATGTACATTTATTGATACATACTTTTTAGGGATGTGAATATTCTAAAATAGGATTCTTTAGTCAAAATGCAGGTTACAGTTGTCCAAGGTATATATAATGTAACCTGATCAACTAAGACATGATTCTAACAACTTCTCAAGTGACTTTGTATATTTTGGTAAGAGGAAATCACCTGTTCATTTTATATAGAAAGTGCTTGGGGCTCAGTGCTTCTCAGTTCTTGTGGGCATTGTCCCGCAGCCCAGCCCAAGTCATGATGTGACCTTTTTCTGCTGATATTTTTCACGTGTAAATTACCCTTGGCTCAGTGCTTGTGTTTAGTTTATGTCTTTCGTGAAAGAAGCCACTGACAGAACTATGCTTCTATTAACCATGTGTACACTTTCAAGTTTGCACTTCTCAAACACTTGTTGTTTATTCTCTGCCAGCTACTTTAGCTGAAGGATCTAATCCTCGTATGCAGGATGAAACTCATTAGAATATGCAGTGTATCCTTGAGTCCCTCACTTTCTACAAACCGACACATGGTCAAATGTATGCTATTTACTAAGGTCATTTAAACTATGGTTTAAATCACATTCCAGGTAACTAGATCTGAATAAATATGATTTAATTAGAATTATTTGGGTTAATGCCAGTTTAATTCATTCAGATTTATTGCTTCCCCTGAGGTAAGAACTGAAGCCGTCAGTCTTGTAACTTAAATAAAATTTATTATAGTAACGCTTTAAATAAAACCTGCAACTATAACAGACCTGAAATTTAAAAGAGCAGGTGGTCTAATATTCCTCCGCACTTATCTGTAATACGTCCTCCACTAAAAACAATAGTCCACAAATTGACACGGATATCAGAATAATGCCAGGTTCCGGTTAGGTAATGAGATACATTAAACACAACAAAACAAACAAAAACAAATTATGAAATCCGACAGCTATGTTTAACTAACACAGATCAAAATAGGCTGCATTCAACAAAAACAATAAATAAGATCCGGTCGGAGCGACAGGAAGCCAGGAGATACTCATGGCGCCCGACTAGAAAGAATCGACTATTATCGGTTGCTATGTTGTGATATACTCGGCGCTTACACGCGACGGGATATTCGTCTCCTGAAAAATATCGGGTAAGAAAAAAAGAGTTTCAATTCTGGTCTAGGCGAGGGAAAATGTTTTCATTTTCTTCAGGGAGGGTGTTTGGGCGGTCTGTCGCCGCCTAGGCCCTCGAGGTCCCCGGCCAGTAGAGCCCACATAATGCCTGAGTGGAAAATACTCCTGTGTTGTGTATAATGGCGACGCGAAGCAGGCAGGGTGAAGGGCAGCTAGGCCTGCTTCAAACGACGAGCCGCCGCAGTCTGTGACGAAGTAACCTAGCAAATTACATCTGTCTGCGACATCGCTCAGTTTTATTATGTTGAATCGCAGCACTTTTTATTAAGATAGCCTCAGTACTTCATTAACTGGAGTTGTTTATGCTGTAGTATTATAGAGTGTGTGCAGAAACACACTGAGCCAAAATGGTGCTAACCCGTTAGCTTCTCTAGCTGTCTGTTGGCAATAGCTAATCTCCCAGAACAACGAAAAAAAACAGTAACCCCGAAGACTTGAATTATGAACAATGCACATTCTCCTTCCAGTTCTAGCTGAGAATGAGACTAAAATACTCGCCTGAAGGGGGCCGCATATGAAACGGCTGATTCTTCTAAGCAGAGCAACCACTCTTTTTTAAGTTTTAAATTCACGCTGGGAACATGAATAATAAAACGTGTTTGGCCATTATTATTACTTTGCCTTTGTTTTTTATTTGTTCAAAAATAAATGTACCAACAGAAAACCTGTTCACCTTGTAAGGATAATGTCTGCTTGCTGTGCCCATGAACATTTTGAGAAATTCACTACCAAGATCGAACAACTTTTAGCGGAGGCAGAGAAAAGTTGGGATAGTATTTCCCTTGGGGAGAAAAAACAAACATTGTTCGTCATCGCTTGAATTATTCTAAATATAGAGAGTTTTAAATTCTGCAAGCATTGGCAATCCCATATATCCTCATACCCTATTCAAAGTAGAACTGTTACCATGTTTATTCAAAAGTACAAAACACCAAAGGAGAAATGCCATTAATATTATCTTTATATGCAATGCCACACCTATGCTAATATTTTAGTTAATTCCTGACAGGACTTGACACCACGAATTAAGGCATATACAATTGCATCATTTTAAATTTTATTTTAAAAAAGAGCAAAAATATCCCGCTGATGATGCAAAGGTCTCAAAAATTCATATGATACATTTGCAAATATGATACATTTGACTATAAAGGGTTAAAGGGTTTTGATTATTTTAAACCATTTAGAGCTTATCAACGATGCATTTAATGACCTTGATTTTTTTTAAATCAATCACATGAGTACATGTGGTATACATGCAGCTGGATATAAATAAATTAAAATACTTATTTTTTTTCTGCAATATTCTTTAGGCCAATGAATCCCAACGTTTAGGTCATGTCACCTCTTTTAGTCATGGATGTACAGCAAGATCCTTTACAGAAATTAAACCAAACGATAAACATAGTGATAAAGTATGTTTATGCAATAGGGGTAAAAATGTATAAAAACATCACTTATACAAAACTAAATACATTTACTGCTGATGATGTTTGTATTATTATACTGTTGATAATTTGATTTTGGTAGAAATGTTTGTATACACTGCCAGTAGTTAGGGTCATTGAAAGTTTGGAATCTTCTTCTTTAGACATCGTACTGTGATGACCATCAGCCTGACCTAATATCCCATGTTTTAAAGGGCTTTATGACTACTAAATGTTTACACCCTAAAGCTTTAAATTTGTTTGAATGTTTACAGTGAGCTTTAAAGAATTATCCTTCTTTGTAGTTATGGATTCAGAGGAGAATGAGGTGGAAAGCAGCAGTGATGCAGGCCCATCGGGGATGGAGGAGCCGTCTGAAAGCGGTATGGGCATGGAATCATCAGAGGCAATGTCTGCAGACAGCAGTGACGCTGCCGCCTCCCATGTGCAGGCCCCAGAGTCAGACTGCCATGTGGGACAGAGCTCAGAAGGACTGGTGGTAAGATTTTCTGAATGCACTCTTCTGGGGAAAGGAAAAACCTTGATCGGAATGAAGCCATTAAATGGCTTGCCCTTCTTTCCAGGTGTTCATCCCAGAGACCAGCTCCAGTACAGATGTCAGAGTTTCTTCAGTTCATCTTCCAGACTCGTCTTCCGTGGCTCAGTCCACCAGCGTTTCCAGTGTCTCCACGGTGACCCAGTCAGTGCTGGTGACAGAATCGGCTCAGGTGCTGGTCCACTCCAGCGCGGTGTCTGACGGAGCTATGATGGTTTCTGACTCCACTGCCTCTACCTCATCAGATCTGGGATCTGCCATTGACAAAATCATAGAGTCCACCATTGGTCCAGATCTTGTAAACGGTACCTTTGAACAATTTCTGTCTTTTCAGAACCTAACAGGCATTGATAAATTATTTATCCTTTTAAATCTTTTCATAGCCCTGTCATGTTACAACCAAAATGTTGACGGGAATTTATGTGATAGTCCAGGACAGGACAGAGCAGACAGGATAAGTCACTGGTTATCTAATAGATTTAGGTCTGGACTTTGACTAGACCATTCTAATTTATAAATATTTTCATTTGAAGCCATCTTATTGTAGCTCTGGCTACATTGAGGGTGCTTGTCCTGCTCTAAAGTGAAAACCCATCTCATCACAACTTTTGTCTCCTGTGTTTTGCAAGTCTTCCTCCAGGATTTTTCTGTATTTTCTTCATCCACGTCTGCCCAACCTTTATGTTAAAAGAAAAACAGCTCAGCTGTACAATGCCCCTCCTTCTGTCTTAGCTTTTTTTTTTTGCCGGTGATGCCAGTCTTCATCTTGGCTAAAAAGTTGGAGTCTAATCTCAGATGATCAGAAAAACCTTCTTTAGAAGTTTGCTGGGTCTCCTGTATGGTTTATGTAAAATACAAAGAAAGTAAATGTGAATTCATAAATTTGCTTTTTCAAGGCCCAGTGTGTGAAGATTTCTGTATTTCATTTTTAAGGTTGTATAGCTGTAACCAGTGCAGAGGATGGACGAGCAGAAACCACCCAGTATCTGATTTTACAAGGACCAGATGATGGTGAGCATCTTTCATCTCCTCTGACGATTTTAAATGTTATCATCACCTTCATGAAATGTTTATTTGCAGAGCAGATGAATTATCTTAATCATCATGTTGTATTGCATAATATGAGTATAAAGCACAGACGTGATGAAATTTAGTCCATCAATAATACAGTTGTGGTCAAAAGTTTCCATACACTTGTAAAAAACATAATGTCATGGCTGTCTTGAGTTTCCAATAAGTTC
>JAUZNJ010057181.1:0-28759 GCA_034780135.1 Jordanella pulchra
GGCCTCTCTCATCTTTTTAAGTGGGAGAACTTGCACAATTGGTGACTGACTAAATACTTATTTTCCCCACTGTATACACATATATCAATATATATATAGTCTGCTGTCAGATTCCAAAACACTGAAGAAGATATATTTACTACAGTGCAGAGCTGCCAGTTTTCTAAACCTGGAAGTTACAGGACTAGCGCCCCTAGTGGCTAAAGTTACACAGCGTTCCCCCACTCCTCTTTCTTTGCTCCCCTTCGGTTTGCAGGGCAGTTTTTGAGCCTCCTGATCAAACTTTTCAACTAAAAAATGCAACAAAATAAATATTCCAAGATATAAATATATATTCCTGCAAAGAACAAAACAAAACCTTGAAAGTTTTTTAATTCCAAAAATGTATTTTAATTTGTAAAAGAATTCAACATTGCTATCAGTGCATAAAAAAAGCCTCTCAAAATGTGCTCAAATCATTTCTATCACGCCCACCTCTGATTACACTGCACCTCCTCCTCCCCTAACTTTGAGAATCACTAAATTAAGCAGTTATTGTACAATCTACAATTAAAGTAACGTCTGTGTATCTAGTTTTATCTGACACACTAAAAGTAAAACCAGGGATTCAAATTCTTGCATCAGACATGTCAGTAAAAATCAAGACAGTCCCTTCCAGCAATCAAAGGAAGACAATCAAAATGCACTTTATTGAGTGATTTACTCCAACAGTCCCAGTCATGTGATGATATGATGAGCCCAGAAATCAGGGCAATAACAGCAAGCTGCAATCGTTAAACACCAAAGGGAGATGTGTCACAGGAGTACGGCGGTACAAAAATAAAGTGCAGTGGTTGACACAGAAGTGGAAAGAACATGATATGGTGACCCAAGCGATTCTTCACTATAGTCTTGACAAGTTGGCGAGGTAAACGGGGAGCATGCTTCAGGCCAAAATGCTTGACCCACATTTTTTGGGAGATCCATTGGCTGAATATGTTTTTGTCGGTTAAAGTATCTTCAAAGGATTACAGTCGAAATCAAAAAGTAAGAAAGCTGACAGAGAATGGCTTCTTTATAACCTCTTTTGATCAAAGCTTCAGCTTTTGTGATGCGTTTGCTGAAATTTACAGCAATAACTCACCCTAGAAGTTTCATTCATTTTCCAGATGTCACTTTGCCAACCCAGGGTGTTTTAAAAAGGCTATGATTTTGATTGACCACCTTTTCAAACCACACATTCACTCCAAAAACATGTCATTTAGAGATGTATCAAATTAAACTTTTTGGAGAATGATGGAACTCCGATTGTTTGGGAATAGACCAGAAATGGTCTGAGGTTAAAGGGCACAAACAATCCATTAGATCTTAGCTTAATGCTTTTTTTTATTTTTTCCTCTCAGATAATTTTACATGTGAACAGAATACAAAGAACAAAGAGCATGCAGATAGGTCAGGAGAAAAGTTTTAGAGAAGTTAAAATGTTCCATAAAGGTTAGTTCATAGAACAGCCATGGAATGTTCTAGACAGACGCCAAAAGGGGCAAGTGCCCCTCCAGAACTGGTTATGGTCCCTGTACTAAAGACATAATACTAAATACATTGCTCAGAATATATGCATTTACATTTCTTTTTCTTCTTTTATAATTTTATTGTAATAATGCTTTAGGGCCTTATACTTTTTGCTTCAGTCATATTAGGACAGGATCACAGTTATCTTTTGCAATATATGAGTTATTGACTTATTTTTTGTTCTATGCTTTCCTGCCCCCCTGGTAAATTTTCTCCTAAACTGCCACTTAAAACAGCTCATCAAGCTTGCAAACCTACCAAGACATCATTGTTTCACCTAAACTGAATAAAGCAGATCAAGATTTACTCTGTATGAGCTGCGGAGATCCACAACTCAGGTGGTCATTATCATTAGCCTGCATTCAGATAAAAGGACAATTATTAGTCGTCAAAGTTGCATATCTCAACTTCTGGTAAAGATTGAATAAATCATTTGTAGTTTGACACATGGAAAGGGGGGGGGGGGGTCTCAGCCTCATCTCCACTGCTAACAATACTGCTGTAAACATAAGGCATGAGATTAGTTGCCACAGCAGACAAAGCCACGTAGAACAGCGACCTTCCAGCAGGGCTCGAAGGAGCATGGAACCGCTTGAGTTCAAAGATGGCGGACGATATTCCTATACTCATTGAATGTACTGTATTACTGTTTCTAAAGATAGGACGAGCTAATCTAGTCACCTTTTGTTATTGGTCCTTGTTTGACTTGTCTAAGGTATTTTTTGTATACAAAAGTTTACATTTTTATGTATATTTTTCTCGTGTACAAACTATGTAATATGTGTACAAAACACTGTATGTAATATCTGTATATAGTGTGAGAAATCGGATTTTTTTTTTGTTTGTTTTTGGATGTATAAATAAAACTTGCTGTGAGGTATTTGCTGAAAAAAGACACGTTTTCTTGTGTGGTTCCTAAATGGCCTGAGGTAAACTGACATGCAAGTCACATGACTGGAAAACTCATCAGTTCCTTACAGATTTTGTCTTTTTTCTTCTATTTTACCAAAGAGTAAAAACATTTTTTTTTTTATTTCGTTCAAACTAGGCTGGACCTATGATTACCTCCCCCCCCCATGCCTTCTCAAACTCTTTTCATAATGAGCCCAACTATACTTCCTGTTAAAAGGAAGTTTTCCCTTCCCACTGTTGCCACATGCATGCTGGGTATGAAGGACTCCTTAAACTGATCATGCACAAACTTCAAATTGAATAAATAAAATTGAACTGCATCTGATAAATGGGTATATTTGACTTGGAGTATGTCTAAATGATTTGACTGAATAGTGACATTAGTGCTATATGGAAAAAAAAAGAATGAAATCAGTGTCTTTAACCAGGGAAGTAGAAGAGCCTTGCTGTTCCTTTAGGTCTATGTCCAAGTAGGACATCCTGGGTTTGAATCCCGGTTGAGTGGAGTTTTCATGTTCTTTCTCTGCAGGAGATTTTAAATCCAGAAGTCTGAAAATAATTGTTGCAATCAAAAAAAAAAATAAAAATACGGGACACATTTTATAGATAAAGTCATAATTTGAGCTTTATTCAGCAGTACAATAGGTTCTCACTAGCTTCTTGACACCCCTATGCTTCCAAGATTAAATTTGATTGTTTAAAAAGATCTCTCAGTGAAACCAGTGAAAATAGGTTTTTAGACTTTAGATGCCAACTAGTACATTTCATCTCTGTAGTAATTTAGTACCAATTTAAATATCTATACATTTTGAAAATCTACACATTTTTCCAGATTTTATTCCAGTGAAAAAAAATAAAATAAAGATGTTTTTTGTTTTTTTTGTTTTTAATTATTTAAAAAAAAAAAAAAAAAAAAAAAAAAAGGCACTGGAGTCTTAATGAGGAAAATAATAATAAAGCTGCGGGCAAGCAAACAAAATGTCAAAAACTGTTTTGTAATTGTTTTTGTTCTAAATCATTTGACAGCGTTTCCAAAAAAAAAAAAAATCCAACAGCGCCGTCGTGAAAATGCAAACGTGGAGACCGAGCTACAAACTGTCGGCAAAGTCACACAAAATGAAATGTAAGCTTTAAACAATTGCTTCCCAGTGTTACAACTTAAACACAGCCTTTTTCTTTTTTAAGAATGAATATTCATTGACACAAATGGGAAAAAAAAACAAACAGAATACATGAGGTTGAATGAAAGATCTTGAGCACTGAGTACCAACACTTAAATAAACCACAGAAAGTGCAACAAATAAAAACATGCAAAAGGTGCAAATGATGTTGCTGATTTTTTTTTTTTCAAAGAGGGGAGCTCATAAAAATGGCACATTTTGACAAATATGAAGAAAACCACAACAAAAACAATCTAAACAAAACTAGCAGCTTTTGATCTGGTTAGCTGATTTCTAACGATCATTAGCTTTAGCAAAAAAGCTGAACGTCACAGTTAGGGATTTTAAAATAAAACATACAATTACTTTGAAAAGCCTTGATCTGACAGTTAAAGGAACAGTGGGCGAGTTAAAGAAATGCAGGAGCTTCAGGTAAAACGACCCCAGTGATATACATATCCAGAGATACGGCTAGAAGTAAAGGGTAATCATTTACTGAACGCCAGACCTTAAGGGAGCGATCCAGATATAATAATCCAACCTTAAAAAAAGTGTTAAATAAAATATATTATCATTAAACAGTAAAAATAATTTTGTGGATTTTATCATATAACATTCAGCATACTTATATGGCATTAAGAAAAAATGTGACGTAGCAGCCAAAGAATACTGCTTAAATATTTTATGCTAAAGAAATCACTTAAAAAGGTTTAAATCAAATGATTTTAATAAGTAAACCACAGCCTACATTGGATCACATGTAATTGTACCGTAGGATTTAACATTGACCTTGGGCTGGTTATCGAATCATAGTTTAAACCTGGATGATATTTAAGTCCCAAACTTCAATACCTCCAGTCATAATAAACCTGTTGATTAAAATTAAAAGACAATTTTAACTTTCTTTCACATTATTCCTTTTAATTTATAGTCCTTTTTAAAGGACTGGTAGTAAATGTGCCAGAGCCAGTATTCATCCGAAATTGTTGTTGCCCTCTGCAGGTCAGCTGGCTGAAAGACGCCCACGGCACTGTTCACTGCACTGTTGGAAATAAAAAGGATCCCAGCAGTTTAAGCAACACTTGAAAAGTACCAACTAATATAAGCTTGTTACCTTTTTTTAAGTGCAAGGAGGTTTTTCGAACGACTAATACGTTTATTATCGGTTTATCTGGATGTACCTAAATGACAGCAGCTGGAATCACTGTCGCTTTTCTGTAGTTTGATGTTTTTTTTTTTTTTATGTGCCTTTAATTGAAGTGTAAACACAGGAGATCAGGGTTATTTTGAGTAAAGTCAATCCTCGCATAACAATCCCAGGCCTAATCCTAAACTTCAGAAAACTGTTCCTTTAACTTCAGCTGTGCTCACATGGAAAGTACAGCATAGCAAAAAAAAACACAGGTTTCCTGGAAAGAAATGCAAGCAATACTTTTATTATTTCTAATCAAGAATAGTTTCATATGCATTTTAATGCATAAATAAAAGAGCCAAAGGAAAGAAAAAAAAAAAAAACAGGAAATGACAAAAGTAAATATCCCATCCAACCTTTTTAAAGCTGATAATAGTAATAATGTTCATTAAAACACTATAAGGCTGCTTCATCACCGTCTAGGGACTCAACATCATCTTTCCATCCTGTAACAGTATGCTATAACGCATACCATCCAAACCAGTCTGTAGGCTCTGAACTGTTAACACTATTATGCACAGTCATTTCAAACAGTAGTAACAGTGCAGCTGGTCTCTGGTTTCCTAATATTTACATCTGACAGCAGTTTCATTTAATGCGCGACCAACTGCAGGTCCATCTCAGTTAATAATGACATCACTGAAAAGTTGGTTTCTCTAATTTAACAGAGCTTGAAACTCTTAGTATATAGAGTCATTATATAGACTGATATAGCTTTATTTCTGTTAATTTTGATGAATATAGCATACAGGTAATGAAAACAGAACAGAGTTTTAGTTCAACATAGTTGTCCCTGACCCTCTTCCATGTAGAGGACAGAAAACAAAAGGCATCTGAGGAAGAAGGGGGCTCTTAAAGGGCTTTAAACCAGGAACATTCATGGAAAGTTTAGTGGAGGCTTCATAAAGTGTGGCCGACAGCTGGAGTTCATGCTTCACAACATGAGCTCCAACCACCTCTGAATAATAGGCCCTCAGCAGGTACTCACTGCACACATAGTAAACTGAATTTTTTTTTTATATACAAGTTTGGTTTCCATCCTCTTGAAGCCATAATCCTCAAAATCAACAGAAATAAAAGGTTGAAATCCATCAGTCTGTGTCTTGCTAAACTTCGAATGGCATTTGAGAAATGTATGGACTTTTTTTTATTTTTTTTTTTTATAATATTCTGAAACACTGAGACATCCCTGCAGGAAACCTTGCATCAAATCCAAATGGAAATGCACAACCAGATAAATACTGAGCTGCACGACCAAATCGAATAGAAAAACTGTTATCACTCTATAATTCGATGCATTCCTGCAAAAAAAACCCAAAAAATACTGCAAATGTCATGCTACTGCTTTATGGCTACTTTGTTTATCGTAAAGGCATTTATTCTTGAAGTGCAATTCAAAGTACCCAGAGAAAGTACCGCTGCAGCTCCTAGGAAGACTAAGAGAGTCTGCTCATTTATGAACTAGATGATGGCACTGCCATTTGAATGGAATGGATGGACGAAACCTCAGTTTATCTGAGCAATCACACACAACAAAAAAAAGGGGGGAGAGGGGGGAGGCAGAGGTCTGCTCAAACCCCACCCTCCTGGAATGAGGGGCTGGAAACAGTATCCAGTGTTTAAAGCGGGGAGGCTTCAGAAACCCGGCCAGCTTTTACATTCTACCAAAATATTACAGCCACAGCAGAGGAGGGAAGATTCGAAAAAGGTGAAGAAAATCAACAGCAAAATGAGGGCTTCAACTGGAGAGAATGAAAATAAAGATCAAACATTGATGGATACAAGAAGACATAGAGAAGTGAGGCAATCTTTACCCAACAGCCTGTAATTTGCTTTCGGCCATTAGGTCTTAAAACGCCCTGCTATGCTTTCGACAATCTATAGAAATTAGCTTATTTACAAGTCTGTACAACCACCCAGTAAGAGCTCCTTCCATCTCCCAGAAGACCAAATCTACTTAAAGCAGGATACCTGAGTTTTCAACAAAGCGACTTCATCCACTCGTTATCTCTCACAGCCGCATGCACACAACCAACTGAAAACAACCAAAAACAAAACAGAGTGTAAACCTTTGTTAAAAAAAAAAAAAAAAAAAGAAAAAGACCAAAAGTCACACATTAAACCAAAAACTCAAGACTCCTTCTAGAAAGATCATCAACTCCAGTCTAAAAATAAAACAGCTGAGAAAGAGGTACAGAGAGGGGACATCGGAGAGCAGCTGGATAAGCAACCACTGACGTAGCCTCTGGTGCTCTGCTAGCAGATAAAAACAGACAGTAAGGAGGCCAGGAGGGTTTTTTTTTTTGCTTTAGGCAAATGAGGGATGTAGACCTTCCTGGGAGACTTCATCTCAGCAGAGGAGGTCAGAGGAGAAGATCTGACTGCTGCACTCAGGGTGGAAGAGCAGAAGAGAGCAGGAAGGATGGGGCGTCACTGAGCGGCGGCCGCCTGCGGCACAGAAAACCTGACAAACATCAGAGCAGAACGTTAACGTTCAAAAAGGTTTTCAGTGAAGATGAGCCAAGATATAATCAAAGACAACTGTGACTTTCACCACACAAGTCAACAAAAAGAAGAAGCACTAAAATGCTTTTAAAAATTCTAAAAGTGGAGGCTAAGAGATGATCACAATAAAAACAAACAATCAAAACCTCAAAGTTTTGAAATAAAGCTTTAACAGAGTTAGAGGGCAACAGACTGCCAGGATCCGCAGGCACAGATTATCCTTTACTAGTGAACTCTTCTTTAAAAGCACCAGAGAAATAACGATATGTTCATCTGCAGACTAAATTTAAAGTTTTCCTGCATCTTGTGAAAACCATAAAAGCAAAGCCCATAAACTAAGATCTCTCTGGCGTGAGCCATTACAGTTTACTGGGAGCGCCTAACTCCTCCCCCTGTTCCTATGGTGACCAATCCAATTCTATAGCTAATGGTAGAAAACAAGCGATGTGGAAAATAATCATGTGAAACAGCTGATAATAAATTCCCCAGGTTTGTCTTTATCACACACATTTTAGAGCGTTATCACACCTGAGCTGTTTAGTCCGTTTAAAATGATTTTTTTCTAACCGCTTGTGTAGATGTGTAGATGTGAACGCTAACCCTAACCCTAATCATTAGGGTATTGACCAAAACAACAACCCCATGTCTCCTTAGTTGCAGTTTCGGAAATGTTCCAAATGGACTCTACAACGTTTTATTAATGGTGCAAACTGGATCTGACAAAGCACAAACATCCAAGGACTTAAACCCACAAAGTTACAAAGCTTCACAGAATTAATAAGAGATTTTAAAACAGGAAATCTGACAAATTGAAACCTTAAAACAGCTATAATCCTCTAGTGACTGTTTCTATAAAAAACATTTCCTGCTTATGTCATGTAGTAGCAACTTGCAATCAGCAACAGTATTTCACAAGTGGAAATTTAGATATATTGCTTCATGCATTTAGTAAATAATCAGACACTTTCTTTCAAAGCTGAAGAAAAACAGAAGCTGGATAACAGAATAAAACAAATCCACAAAAAGCATTTTAAAAAGATTTCCATTCTATTCCTTCCATCTCTATAAATACTTTCACCCATGAAACCAGACTATGTGACGCCCTAAAGGAGTGTAGACTCCCTACACTTTATGTCATTCTAAGATAGAATAGAAAATCAGGGGACTAAACCATAGTTTTCACACTTTGTCAAACTCATTTTTTTTTAAATAGGACAAATCAAAAACAAGGTCTAACTGACCAAACCTCAACCTCTGCTGATTTTAAATAAAAGTACGAGAGGAAATGAACCTTCGCTGCAGCAAAGAGGGCTTTAAAACATCTAGTCAGATGACTGCACTTCATTTGGTTTCATCATAAAGGGGCTTTAATAGAAGAGTATTCTGACTCTTATGCGGTTCTCTCTGTTGCTCTATCACATACAAAGAGTTTCAATGAATCTAAAGAGGTTTGAGGTGCATTCAGACTTTTCACTTCTTTTACCTCTGAAGCCTCTGCAGTAGTTCAGCAACCAGAGAGTCACAGATCCCGGGGTGGATGTTCTCCGCCAGGAAAATCGCCTTCCTCAGCTCCTCTGCAGCTTCTGGCTTTCCATTACTGGTCTCGCTCTTTTCTCTTAACTACAAAAACATGCGTCTAATTATTTATGTGTGATTACATGCAGACAGACAGAACGGACAGATTTCATTTAAGGTGATGCTCCAGGTTCAGAATGACAACATTTCATTTCACACCTGCAGAATGTTTCTAATTTAATTTGGGAGTTTCCCATAGATCCCAAAAAATGTTTCTATCCAGAAGAGGAAAACGAACTGAAGTTTGCATCGATTCTAAATGGAAAGTATCACCATTTTATATAGATGTAATTTAGTGCATAATACCTCAGAGAACAATGGAGAGAATATTGATGTTAAGCTTTGTGATGAAAGGCTGTCTGAAGGCTGCTCCACCTGGAAGAGAAGCATTTTCAATCAACACTAATGAAGAAGATGATGACTGCAGCAAGTTAAATAGGATTGTGGTTTGGTGTCTTATGATCTGACCCTCAGCTCTACAGGCTCAACCAACTGAACGGGCTCAGCCGGCGGCTCCTCGACTAAGACAGGATCCTTGATGGTCCCAAAGATCCACTCCTCGTTAGCTTTAGCTTTGCTGCCCTCCTCCAGCTCCCTGTGGAGAGACGGGGGTTCAGCCACGTCACTGTATTCAATGACACTCATCTCCAGCTCTGCACGATGAAGCACACGGAACCTACTCATCCGATTCGTCAGAGCTTGAATCATCCTGCGACTGCTCCGATTTCCACCTCTTGTATCTATCGATCAGCTCGGTCAGGTAGGTCGTCTTTTTGGCATGCCGCGCGATAAATCTGTGTTTTAGCAACTCTTTGGCTGTTGGCCTCTATAGAAGAAACACCATCAGAGCAGTGAATTTCAAAGACCGCTCATTTCTCATTTTCTTCTTCACAGCACTATGAAGACGGTTTAAACTTACAAAGCTAGGCTCCTTATTTAAACAGGCTTCCACAAACTCTTTCAGAGGTTTACTGTAGTTTCCTTCCAGTGTTGGCGGGTTGTTCTTTGGGATGAGAAATAAGACTTTCATGGGATGAAGCTCAGAGTGGGGCGGCTCTCCTTTAGCCAGTTCTATAGCCGTTATTCCTAACGACCAGATATCTGCCTGTAAAGACAAAAAAAAAAAAAAGAATATTTTAACTAAAATCTCACCTTGGCTACAACCGCCCAGTTAAAACACTTGGAGTGACTTTAAAAAAAGAAGTTCTGCAAAAACAAAGTACAGCGACCTCGCAGCTGTGTTGTAGAATCGCACTGACTCACTTTGTGGTTGTTCCAAAAATATACAATGGCGTTTCTCTAGTCTAGAAAACACGTCTGTAATAGGGCTTTAATGTTCATCACCGAAACAGGCAGACTGAGGTCAGAGGAACGCTGAAATAAAAACAAATTCAACAACATTTCCATTTGGTTTAAGGCTATAAATACAATAATATAACAAGCCACGGCTCAAAAATAATCCTGGTGGATAAAGAGTCTGATCCAGTTTACTGAGGTGGGTTATTGGTGATTTTAAGAAGCCCAAAACCTGTTGAACCGGCATCACCTCGGGAAATCCAAGTACCACGATACTGATGGCTCCTAAAACACTAAGATATACTGATTTTTTCTTCTCAGAGTTTGTTAGTTTTGCTAGAAGAGCTAACCACACAACCTTTGCTTCCATGTGACTTAGTGGTACGAAATAAATGCACCGTTCAGTAGAACATTTGTCCCACTGAGAACCCCATAAAAAAATGTATCAGTCTGTTAATCCAAACAGAAAATGCTCATTTTTGGCACCACTGTTTAAAATCTTTTGATTTCCTCATGTTTTAAGTCAAGAAAGTCCTCTGCTTAAAGTGTGCTTAAAAAAAAAGCAAGAGTGATGTAAATGTGTACAAAGACCTTGTTTTATTTGTGTTAAGATCTGTTATATTTATGTGTTTCTATCTGGGAATGGATTAAGCAACACGCTGCTTTAATTACGCCCTTAGACTTGTTCCTACCAAATTTCTTTTATAACACTGATGTAGCTGAAATCCCTGCTGCGTTTCACCTCCAGTATGTGACTGTAATGACGTTGACTGACCTTTGAGTCGTAGGCAGATTGCTTTATGACCTCAGGTGCCATCCAGAAAGGCGTTCCGACAAAAGTGTTCCTCTTTATTTGCGTGTCTGTCAACTGCCCCGCCACACCGAAGTCGGCCAGCTTTACTTCGCCTTGCTCCGACAGCAACACGTTGGCAGCTAAAAATAGCAGTGCGATCAATGGTGCATAATTAACTTCTCGCCAGAAATATTTCACTCAAAAATGTTGACGAAAGCCAAGGTGATGTGTTTGATTACACTCTTTGACGATAAAAATCAAACATGAACACTATTACAATGTGCTTCCTGATAAACCCTGATGCCATGGTATTCTAAACTCACACTAAAGCAATAAAAAGGATTACAGACACCAGTTATTACCAGATGACATTGATTAATGTTCCAACAAAGACTGAAGTACGACTATTTATCAGATTTACCTTTGATATCTCTGTGGATTTTCTTTTCAGAGTGCAGATACTCAAGCCCTCTGAGAATTTCTCTCAGGATTGTGGCGATCTGCGTTTCATCCAAGGCACCTGGTTCCAACTGGAAAAAAAAAAGAGATGAGAGCGTAACTCTATGCTGTTGAAGTACAAACCTTTTTTTCTTTTCAAAAACCATATGTAACAGACTTCAGACCAGTAGCTTACCAAATCTAAAGCGGATCCACCTCCCAAATATTCCATAATAATCCATAATTTTGTACCCTGAGGAATGAATCAGAAACAATTAAAGGAAGTATATGGCAATAGAACTAATGATGCCTTCATGTGGTCTCGTAATTATGGTAAATACCAAAAGCCGAAATGATGAAGTGAACTTTGACCTTTCAACATGGCGGAGAGCAGACAAACTATTCTGTATGTTGTGTTTGTAGCCGACACAATTCTGTGACATATTTCTAAAAAATTCATCGCCATTTAAACTTTAGAAATGACCATTATTGTTTAATTTTAACCAGATGCTCTTTCCTTTGTGTGTGTTGTCATAAAATAAATGAAAGATCAGGTCTGTGTGAGAAATAAGCACAGGGATGTGCAAAATTTTTAACCAGAAAAGCTAGAAAACATGGATTTAATGGACAAAACGGATATAAAAACATCTTTCAAACATCCAAAAGCCACCAAATCTTCATTTACAGCTGCTGTCGGCCTGTTTTGTCATTTCCCACGTTTGCACTATTTTGTGAAAGCTCTTACTCAGTCACACTTATCACACCTGTAAGCAATCACTTACAGCCGCATTGGATATTTAGCCTGTTTTTTTTTTAAGGTGAAAGATGTAAAATGTACAGAGTACTACTGTATAAGTACAATTTACCTAACTTTGCTGCAATTTCCTGTCTAGATTTTTCCACACTTAATGACTGCCTGAACATCCCAGGCTGAAAGTTCAATGATGCTGCTGAGTAGCATGATGGTTAATGGGAAAATAGATAAAAATATGACCAAAATAACATGGAAGAAATAAGAGTCCTTGCTGCCTTTGATCTTTGCAGGGTGTTTTTTAATGATCAAACACTAAATAAACACATTTGGGTTTTTTTAATGGGTCAGATCAGATTCTTCCTGGAGGTTTTGTAATGCATCCTAATGCGTTTCATTCAGACTTAAGTCTTTTAACTCTGGTGAGATTTCTGTTTCCTAAAGCTTTTCTCTAAACAAATCAAGCTAAAACATTCCAGGTTTTCCAGAGGTTTTATGCTCCTTTGTAACAATCAATGTGATCCACAGTGACTGCATCCCAGACAGACGCTGCAGTTTGGCCCATTTTTATTCTATTGGCTCAAAATCTACTGACTGACCCCGAAAGGTTAGAGTAACAATGTCTGTAGGAGGAAATTCCTTTCAATGGTTTATTATATTTACAGAGCGTTGAAAAAAGTATTTGTTGGGATTGTATGTGATAGACAAAGGAAATGTAAAGCAAATCTGTACATTTGTGTATAATTTAGTAGTTTAGCATTATTGAAAAACAATGAGCAACGCAGCAGACATGATGGGTGGAGAGGGGTTAAAGATGGTTACAAAATAAATATGTTACATTTCGTTGACTCCTTTTTCAGAGGGACAGAGCTAAATGCAGCAGAATGTTGGTTGGAAAACCTAACAGAAGTTTACTGGCTAGCAGAAGGACAACCCAAAACGTAAGAACCAGAGCCATGATGGAATAGCCTGGATTCAGTTCCGTCTTTCTTTATTGCCATATTGCAGATCACCTAATGCAACACTTTTTCTTTCAGTTTGGGGGTTTATGCAGTATAGTACAAGCTTTGAAAGGTTCTCCGAGCACCATCAAGTGCGGCACAAAATTACATTATACCTAGAAAATACTCTGAGGCTTGCCAAAGATTGATGATCAATACAGCCATTTGCATTACAAGTTTACATTTTTGTTTGCCGATGCTGATGGGAATGTATCTAAATCGAACAGATCAAAACAAGACAGCGAAGGAGCTTTAAAAACCTTTCATTTCTTTTATATTAGCAAAGTAAAACACGACAAGGCCTCTGCCTCTATAACCTGTGTGATGCTAATTTTTAGAGCGTCTGAATGCAATAGTCTAAACCACAGCTTTTAAAATGTCTAAGCACTTATAAAATTCACTGCCAACAATCCAAAAGGTTCACTAAAATGCCAGCCTACTTTATGACCCGTTTTCTGCAAGTATCTGTGCTGTATTTCAAAGGCGACTCCTCCATTATCCATTTCAAATATTTATTGACCTACATTGCTTTTTCTAGCATCCAGGAACAGCCCATTATTGTAACAATCTCGCTGAACATAAACTATTACAAGTTTACTAAATGTGCTTCTTTGAACTGTAAAGCTCACCTTGAGATAAGATCCGTGGTATTTGGTGATAAAGGGACTGTCACACTGGCTTAACACTGTGATTTCTTGTTGGATATCCTCTATTTCATCCTCAGCCTCCTCCAGATCGATAATTTTAATGGCCACTACTTTCTGAGTCCTTCTGTCAATCCCTTTAAAGACTTCTCCAAAAGAGCCTTTTCCTATCCGCTCCTGCTTGGTGAAAAGTTCTTCTGGATCAGCGTTGAAGTTCTTTGAAGAAAAGGAGAAAGAGACACACAAGGGTAAACAAAATATTGAGATTTCAGTTGTATCACACCGCAGTAAATAGAAAAGCTAAAGTCTGGTACACGTTTCTGTAGGTGCGGATATAAGTGTGTATCTGCTCCTAGGTCTGTCCTCAATAAAATGGCAAAACCTAACTTTTTACTTAATTGTATGAAAATCATGAAAACCTGCAAGGAGATCATTTGCTGCAAAAAAAAAAAGATTTATATACAAAAAGCTAGCATATGATTATAAACAATCACTGCTACCAAAAGGCAATAAGTGTCTCTACAGCTTATATGGACTTTTTTTTTAAACATATGAATGTTTAATTCTTCTCAGTAGTACAGTCAGGGATGCACGTTTTGTGAGCTTCCAGTCAGCCGACTGTGTTGCTCATTTAATCTGATTCATTTGTGCATGTCATTTAGGTAACCGCACAGCATTTCTTTGTGGGTTTTCCCTTAGTTATAAAGTCTCTTCTAATGTTTAATTCCTATTTCTTCTATTTTATGCTTCAAACATAACATTACTGATGTGTGAACCAGTTTGTGTCCATTTGCCTCTTAACTCTGACAATGAGGTTATGTTTGTCTGTTTCCAAAATAACAGAAAAAAAAAAAAAAAAAAAAAAAGTTATGGTTAGATTTTACTGAAATCTAAGCGAATGTGCATATTGCGATTGGCGACAAACAGTTACATTTTGGATATAGTATTTTTTCTGAAGGATTCAATGAATACATGTATTTACTTGTACTTACATGTTTCCCTTTGCGACCAAGACACCTGAAAATCCCTGCTGTGGGGCAATTAATGAAAGATATTTTTTTATTTTAAAAGCGAGAACTCAGCCAATAGAAAAGTGTTAAATATAAAACTAGAGTTTAACCTAGTTCCATTTTTGACCAACTTCTACAAAAAGTGCGGACTAGTCTACAGTAAACTGAGCAATAACATCAGCTTGTACAACTTCATTAAGCATATTAAACAGAGTTTGAGTACAGCAAATTTGACTAGAATATGAAACTTGTAGAAGATAATAAAACTAATAACTGCATCAGAAAGAGAAAGTCCCAACGACTCCAAACTGATATCATCTGATTAATATTGAAAAGCCAATAACAGCATATCTTTTTCTCAGATTGGCCTTGACATCAGTATGCAGAGCCATTTTCAAAAGTCCTACTATTAGTAAAGTGTCTACCATAAAGCCACATAAAGTATAAAGTACATCACTGTGGTTTAATGGCCTGCAAAGCAAAGCCTAAACAAAAACATAGGGACTGCATCCTAAATTATTGACTGAGCTAAATGGCTCATTTCCCTATGGGACCCCTGGGAGAGAATAATAGCTTTCAAAAAGCCCTGTTGAATGGTTAAAAAAAAATGTTTAGATTACATTCTAACATTATTCTGTAAAATACCACAGAGCAAAATCTGAACCTAAAGTAAAGAATGCAAACTAAAACCGATTGTAACCGAGCTCTAAAGCGATGATCTGCTGGAGCTCAGAGTAAATTGCTTTACAGCCCCCGCCCCGTGAGAATAGTTTCCTGTAAAAACTGCTAATGCATGGTCAAACCAAAAAGCCAGGTGGGACGAGCAGCAGCCCTTTGAACAGCTGGCAGAGGGAAATACTGAACCAAATAGCAAGGGGACTTTAGAACAAGAAAGAAAAGAAAAGAAAAAAAAAGGCGCTGCAAAACAAAGCAGAGCTAAAGCAGCAAACCCTAAAATGCTCTCATAACACTGGTGTGATCAGTCATCCGGTTGAAATTTATAATGTTGAGGATGACTTCTGTATAAACACTGGGAAAAACAACGCTATGACCAAAGCTTATGCATAATAGGGAATGCAGTTTGCTATATCCTTAGTCAGCAGATTTACTGGGACAACTATTGCTGCTTGAACCTCGCTCCAAAAGCATGTGGTCGATGCTCTACCAGCCGCACCAAGCGGCTTTGTGGTCTGCTGTCATACACTAAAATGAAACAGACCTTACAGCCAAGCTACACTTTAATGACAATTACAGAAACCCCCTACATCACACAATAACACATTTCCAGATTAATATTTTAAAAAGAATAGACTTTGGTACTAATTATCTTATGATTATATAAACAGTGTGGTTATAGTGAAAACATGATGATCTAACTCAAAAGTGTGCATTTAAAAAAAACAAAACAAAAGGGAAAATGGCATACCAGACATAACAGCATCACAATCTTTGAATTCCACCTAATATCACAATGTCATCATGTAAAAAAATGCAAATAACTGATTGGACACATTGTTTTGGACACATGGAGTGCTTTAAATTGTCATACTTAATTTATATTTTCAGTAGGGTGAGTCAAAAATTGACAGAAAGAATATTTTTTTTTATTCTTAAGCAAAATGGTTGAAAAGTCTTCTCCCATCCCACATATGCAAAGGCATATACTCACCATACATTAAATATTATCTTAATCTGCACAATGAATAAACAAACGTAAACAAACCTGAAATTTTGAAGCGTTTTCAACACCACTTGGTAAAGTAAGCGAAAAATTACAATTCAAAATAATAATAACATACGTGTATTCTAAATGGCGTATAGCATGCAAAATGACTACAAGTTGCTCTAAATAGGACTGTTTTACCAAATACCAGAAACCCAGACAAATTCAAACAAACTACATTAAACAACTTAAACAAAAAGCAAAGCAAAACCTTGAACATTGGGAGGTTTAATTTTTAGACAATAATAAAGTTTACCTGCATTCATCTGAGTAATAAACAAGACAGCCTTTTCCCCAGTAACCTAATTGGACTTTGATAACTTGTTTTTTTTTCTGTGAAAAATGTGACAGTAATAGAAAAGAATACATTGCCTATATTGACTCAGATAAACATTTTTTTTCAGGTGCAGGTATTTCTCTCCAGACTGCAATGTTTATACTGTATGTTTAATTTAACTTCAACTTTGACAGATATATATATATATATTTACCTGCACCCCCGACAATCCGCTCTGAAGAGGGGAGTGAGCCATGGCGTCAAAAGGAGCAAAGATGACGCCTCTCCTCGTCTCTTCAGCTCACGTTATCAGATCAACACCGTAACTTCCCCAACAACTGTTTGAAGTCCAACCGAATTCTCAAAGTTGATTAATGTATGATGTGGAGACGTGACTTTTTAAAACACACGCACTTCAACTTGGAGCTGTTGCCTTCCCCCTACTCGCCTTCCGCAGTTAGAAAGCTAAACGTTAGCCACTTTCAGCCGCTTCTTAAAGCAAACAGTCAACGGAGACTAATTGTCTTTGTCAGCTGCTCGTAGATGTCACAAACGTCTGCTCGAAATTAGCTGTAATGACAGACTCTATGCACACTTTTGTGCCAACTGTGACGCTCGTTGTTCCTCTCAGGCATCACTTTCCTCTGACTCCCGGCGCCATCTTTGTTAATGTCAATTCCATTTTCCTTTGGACCAATCGGAGAAACGAAGAGTTGACCGAGAACACGTCGTCATTAATTAAGCAAACGTCACTAGAGGGAAGGAGCTTGCTTTTAGTATGGCAAGTGCAATTGTCATGTAATTGTGAAATAAATAGCTAAGACGCTATAAATTACTAACAAAAAGTATTGTATAAGCAATCTTAAGTACAAGCAGCTTAAGCAGCCTGAACGAAATTGACGTTATGCTGGATCTTTTTCTGAATCAAGTTTATAAAAATAATAATTATGTATTTAGAAGATATATCATATTATCTGCCTTTTAAATTATCTTAAATTATTAGTACGTGACATGCATATATAGGTAGTAGTGGTTATATAAAGAAAAATCTTTTAGAAGTAGTTTTATTCCACTGTTCTTTCAACTAACACCTAAGCTAGAGGTCAGCATCCTCTGAAAACAGCACAACTCACCAGTAGGGTAAGCTTAAAATTTTACTTTAGCTTTATTTTATTTTCTAGAAGAAAATTAGAAATGAAAGAAAACACAGACAGTTAAAAAAAAAAAAACAATAAAAATATTTTTATTATGAATGAAATTTAAGTGAACATAGAGCTGGACATTATTTCAATATCAATATATATCGCAATATGGTTTATTGGTGATATGACTTTTATGCACATGTCTGATATTTCAATATACATCACAGTCTATAAATACAGCATTTTTAAACTTACTAATGTTCCAGTTTTTCCATGTAGTTTCATGTGTTATTGTTTTTTAAAGATAATATTTCCTAAATGTTATGTTAGAGGATTAGCCTAATATATAAGTTTGTACAGACATGTGTTGTGGGCATTCTTGACCGTCTTTCTTAAGCTTTTATTTTTTCCAACATCGATATTGAAATTATATTGTATTGACTGAAATTAAGGAATGTATCGTGACATAAATTTTTTCTGTATTGTCCAGCCCTGGTGAATTCCGACTCCTCCATTCAAAGGTCAGTACTGGTAGCTCTTCCTATGACTTAGTACCCATGAAGTAGTTCTAAGCCTTAAAAAAGGTAGGTGACCCCTGCTGTCTTATCTATAAGTATATCTACTCTCATGTAAAATATCTTGCTTCTTTACCCACTGCACCGGACACACAGTTTTTGTTGGAGTGAGATTTTCTTCTTGTATGCAAGCTTTGTTGTTTTAATATTATTTCATGTCTACTGAATTGTTGGGAGATAAAAAAAATGTCACTTTGGGTTTTTTATCCTGCTTTATATAAAAGTGTAAGAATTATGCTAAAAATATTGTAGAAAAAAAATTAATTGTATTTGTTAAGCCAGCATGGGTAATTTTGTAATCATGATATTTATTTTTTGCCTGACCAGCCAGACTGATACAACGTATACACCTCATATAAATCTGGTAAAGACCTGGTACAGGGGCTGGTTTTAAACTATTTCAGCGGATGAAGCCTGCGAGTCCTCCTTAGGGTCTGTCCAGAGCTAAGCTCAGATATTCTGCTAGTGGTATGACCCTGTACGCAGAAACTGATGCTGAAATACTAGTAAAGACACCATTTGCTGCACAATCACAGGTGTGTATCCTTCATTAAAAGGATATACGCACATCTTCATAACCTTCCCTGGCCACAGAAGAATGAACTACATTAGAGGGATTTTACAATATTACCTGTAACATAAGTTAGGCTACACATCACAAAAGAAGCTTTGGAACGGGTGGGCTACTTTTGATTTTTTTTTTTTTTTACACAGGATTCTGTAATGTTGTTGCACTGGGCTGCACACAGATTAAGATATAATGCTCATCTGAACCACATTAAGTGGATTTTGCTAACAGAAAATCCTAACATCCAGCAAAAAGTGAGTTATGATTTGGCCTTTCAAATACATACATTTTTTATGAGATTGACAGTATCTGAACAAATTGTATTGCTTTCAAACATTTTCTTTTCTTGGATCATTTCTGAAATAGATCTCCCTTTGTTAAAGTTAAAGGCCAGATTTTCTACATTTATGGTTAATAGTCATCCAATTAAGAAAAAATGTCAAGTAGCTCCCTAAATTATGACATTTTCAGTTAAGGGAAGTGGTTATGCAATGTGTATAATAGGCTTTTTAGTATAGCAGTCAAGAAAAACAACTCTTATAAAATTAGGAATCATTTATTTGGTTAAACATAAGGAAAACATCAACATGCTGCACCACTTATGATCTGTCTGTCCATACTCCTTCTTCTCCTCCTTCTCACCGTTCCTCTTCTCAGCAGCTCCACCTTGTGGCCTGACATAGTATGACAGTGTATAACACAATTCTCTCCATAAGGATGTGACTTTCTCTTAGGGATACTCATTTTACAAAAGTAACAAGCTTAACCATAACCAAATGTATCTGGTCACTGCCAGAAAATTTGTAGAATCAGCATTGAAATATAAAACCAGTAATACTGTAGCTTTAACCTGGTCTCCTTTTAACTTTATCCTTATATCAAATACATAAATTCATGTTAACACTTAGAGCTAATTTTTATAATGCTAACTGAAGTTAAACAACCCTTCTTCAACCTTGGATAACAATATATTCAAAAACTCTTGGTTTTCTTATTAAAAACTATTAATCTAATTTGATATTGTAAACGATCCCCAATAATAAAAAGGTGAATTTTTTTAATAAAACCAACACTTTTAATTCAGAGGTATCTAAAATGATCTAAATTGAAATCTAATTTAAAATCTGAATCCGAATCTTAGATTTAAAGCCTGAAGTGATCAATAAAGTGATGTAGTCGTATCACAATTCTGCATGGATTTTATGTTTGAAAACTTTGGTTTGTCTTGAAGAATTTGGAAGAATTTGAAGTCAGATTAGCTTTTGGCTCATTTAGACCAATTGAAATGTGCTTAAACGTGCAAATCCAAGAGGTGACTAAAACATTATTGGGCTAAATATTTTATCAAATGCTTTGCTTAAACAGAAATCAATAACCTTTGGTTAATTAATTCTTAACCTTCTTTGATTGAGCTAATAGCTTGCAGACATATGGACTTCCATTAAATTTAGCTTGAACTATCCCATTTTTTTTTTTTTGCTCATAGTTTGGTTATCAAAATATAATAAGCATAGGAGAAAACACATGAAAGTTACTATATTAGTGTTTAAACCCTTAGTGAAATAAACAGCAGCTCAAACATGTTAGCATGGTGTAACATGCGGCCCATTTTGTTACCTTGCATTAACCAACAGTAAGCATATGAAATGTTCAGAAATCATCAAAAAAAACAAATTATTTAGCTAGAAACTATCTCTGACTTCTATGCCAGATTTTTACTTCTGTATCTCCTTTTGAAAGGCCTGAGTTTTTCTCAGGCATTTAGCAGCAAGCCACACATCAGGGTTTTCTTTGTTCCCCAGCTACACATCAGGGGTTTCACACCTCCAGCCTCTTCCAGGCATTTGAAAATCCTGAAACTCAGAGAGAAATTTTGCAAACAGTGTGTTTTGCAAAATTTGCTTCTGGTGTCACCCACCATGTCCACTTAGCTTTTGGTCAGTCTGGAGCTCTGGTCCCTGGGCAAGGGTGCCATGATGGTTTCCTCTTCGATGTGGACCCCAGGAGAGTGTCATGGAAAAGAGAAGGAAGCTGGCATGAGACGGTTACTTTCTCCAGAAAGCACCATTGGAAGAAAAGGCAGCCTTTCTGTAGTCTTGTGATACTGTCTTGGGCTGGAGGAGGGTTGCAGATCTTTGAGTGTCTGAACAGCAGGGAAACCTTAATCCTCCCAACCCAATGATTATAATAAATATCAGTATGGACATTGGTTCTCAATGTCCGAAATTGATATTTTGGTTTATAGCACTAAACTGTGGATAATGGCGCTACTTAGCAGCTTAGTCAACATCTTCACAAGGTCTTTGGCTTTTATTCTAGGATTATTGAATATCAAAACAACTTCATCAGTGACACACAGAACCAAAGGTGGGTAAATACAACTTCAGAAAGTAACAATTCTGCATAGTTTTCCTTTTATGTTAATCAGCTGAATTTAACATTAGCATCTGTCTGTGCCATGGAACAAGAAATGCAAATGGTTCAAACCAACATCTGGTGGCTTTTTTCTAACTGAACCTGGGTTACCTACACAGAACCCATCTCTTTACAAAGGTTAACATAATCATTCCCATGATATTTGTATTTGAGCAGATCAGGGCCCATTTTCTTGAAAGAAAAAAGGAATAACAGACACCTTCCTTTTGTATGTGTGAAATAATTTTGTAAGCATTTGTCTTGAACCTAGTACATACTTTAGTTTTCTAAATACAGGACACTTACTTTTTTCAAGGGACAGTAAGAAACCCTGGAACAGATAAAAATGGCATCTTCAGGGATCCACAAAGTATATCCAAGTATTTACCAGACACGGAAAAACCGCAATTTTCCCAACAAATCAGAAGCTTAATAAATCATAAACTTATTTGGCATTACTTTTTACACACACCAGGGCAGCTTGAATATTTTCTCCCCTTTATCAATAAAATAATCGCTTAAAAATATCTTTTTTTCTGTATTTTTACAGGTATCGTTTTTCCTGACATTAAACGTTTTGTTTGATGATCCCAAAAGCATTTAAGGGTGAGAAAAAAAGAGGGAAGTCTAAGGAAAAAAAAACTTTTTCACATCAATAGTGATCATTATTTTTTTTATTATTTATTTATTAAAGGTTTTGCAGCAAATAGTATTGTACAACTAAAGAAAAAAATAACAATGACAACTAAAATGGGTAGAGGGAATAGACAACGCAGGATTTTCAGTAAATATCGAATAGTGCAGTTCTATTTTTTCTAAACTTTATAAATACATCATACATGTTATGAAATTAAATGGGAGTAAAAAACAAAGGTGGAAAAAAAGGTGAAATAACATTTTTAAGGAGATAGTTGAACTGCTGTCTGGTGGTAGAATCCAAGATACAGAAGCTCAGTCACTCCAAATGAGGGATTCCATCCATAAATACAAGAAAAATGACTAAATCAGTTTTTTTATATATATGTAAACATATTCATATTAACCGATTTAAGGCATCATAACTTTTGAGTAAAGATTTTTCACACTTCCAAAACCAGTATGTACTCAACAAATATATACCCATAGTAAATTCTAAGTTATGTTAGATTATCTTTCCTGTGGTTCACATGCTGGTTTGTTTTGATTTATTGTCTTCCTCATCACTGCTAACTGAGTTTCGCTTTCCCATCTCGTGCTCTGATTTCTGGAATTTTTTCTTATCGTCCTCTTCGTCAGAATCATGTAATTTAATCCTGAACCGTGCCTCGATTTCTGTGGGGTCGATGTAGGTATAGAAGCTTGTCATAATGGCGAAGATTATGCACAC
Organism: Jordanella pulchra; assembly: GCA_034780135.1. NCBI lineage: Eukaryota > Metazoa > Chordata > Actinopteri > Cyprinodontiformes > Cyprinodontidae > Jordanella > Jordanella pulchra. Next base: position 22,895 of record JAUZNJ010057181.1, read on the forward strand.
CGCCACCAAAAGAGAGGCAAAAAGGATATACTCTGTCCACTTGAAAGTAAAAGAAAGAGAGGGGAAAATTTTAGGAGAGACATTAAAAAGGGTGTGTTGATATTATTTGTTGTTAGTATTGAATGATGACACAATATGTTTCATTTTTTACCTGTTTAGGAAGTTTTGCAATCTCTGCCACAATGAGGACAATAAAGTTTCCAACAGCATTGGTCAACAACCAGCCTGCCTGCAGCACTGACTTCATGTTACTGGGAGCCTTATTGATAAGAAGAGAGGATTTAAAAGTTAAAACACAACAATAATCATTAGAAATAAGTTTGTATCATTTGCCTCTAAACTCATTTATAATTACTTAATAATGTAAAATAATTATTTGATCTTTTTACTCATCGGAATGCAAAAAGTTATGCTCCATCAACGTGCTGCATCTCAAACTATGTTCTAAGGTAGCACTATCATGGAAAAAAGATTTTGCGGGTTTTTTTTTTTTTATTATATAGTTTCTAGAAAATATACCTGTGAATATGAGAACTCCAGGCCAGTAACAGAAAACATCACTTCACCAGCAGTGATGAGGAAGTACTGCGGGATCTGCAGGGCCATGTGGACCGAGTTTGGCTTTATGTTCACCGTCTCAGTTATCGAGTCCTGACACTGAAACAAATCAATCCACAAACATATAGAAACAAAACCATATGTAGCACATGAATGTAAAAAAACAAAAACAAACAAACAAACAAAAAAACATATAATGGGATTTATAATGACTTCTTTCAGCAGTGGCTTTTTTGTGCCACTCTTCCTAAAAGACAAGTAGACTGTGGGATAAATAATTGTCCAGTCAACAGATGTTTTGACAGTTACTATGAGTGTCCATTTGCAGAACCCTTTAGTTTATGTTCATGCCGTGCATTGCTGGAGTTGTGCCATACTCTTTTGTAATCACAGCAATACAGTAAAAGGTGCTCTGTGAGATGCTATTGTTTTACAGCATAACTTTAGTTAGAATTAGTTTTTTTCACAGCTTTTTTCTGTATCTGTCTGGTTTGCTCCTTGCTATTCATGAAGCTGTTTGTTCACCAAGGTTCTCAGACAGATCTAGGATGCATTTACGAACCAGCTGCATTAACAACAAATTTAAATTCTAGATAGTAGGTATGTTAACTTCATCTATAAAGCTCCTTTCGCACACATTAAATCACAAATCACTTTCCATGAATGTCATATATAGGTTATACATAGTTTAAAACAAGCATAAAAAGGAAAAAATGACAAGAAAAATGGTTTGTTCAGTTCATTATTTAAGTGTCCTATGAAAGATTTGACTTTGGAGTAAGACACTTAACCCACATTACCTACTGATGGTGGTCACTGTGCTGCCAGTGTACGACAACCTCATTTCTGTCAGTGCTCCAAGGCAGCTGTGGCTACAACGTAGATTTCCACCATCCGTGTGTGAATGTGTGTGTGAATAGATGAATGTCTGGATGAAGGGTAAAGTGCTTTGGGGTCCCTTGGACTTGGGCTATACAATTACAGGCCAGTTGCACTGCAGATTTTGTATGTTGAAAACCATCTTTCATTATGTTTCCACCTCACACTTATGCATCATGTAATGTTGGTACATAAAATCCCATATAATGAGAATATAACACAGGTAAACTACATTGAAGTTTATGGTTGTAATGGAAAAAAAACATTTTGCCCAAAAGGAATTGGGTTTGAGAGGCACAGTTTATGCTGGAAAAAGATATGTTTATGGTGATGAAAGAGCTGGTTATCAAATGCAGAAAACGACGCATTTGCGCTGCAGAGTAATACAAAACATCTGCTCTTTAAAGTTTAAACTCAATGGTAAAATGTAAATCACCTCCTTATTTTATCAATCCCACTTGCATTTTTCCAAAAAATATAACCATCAAAACTTACATTTGATCCAAAAGATAATGTGCTGGGAATAAAGAATGTATATGAGGCTCCGAATCCAAAATCCTTGCTGTATTCACATGAATGCGAACCACTCTGCAAGGTGAACGTGGCCCTTTAAAAGACAGAATGTAATCAACAAACTGTTGCTTAGAATTCAAGGCAAACATTTCAGCAACAAAACATAGTGAAGTGTGGATAAGGACCTTCACCTTCCATTTTTTATTTGGGTGTAGTTTGAATAATGAAATGGGTTAATTACTCCGAACTGGACTGCTTCAGAAGAGACGTTAAGTGGTTTAGTCATTCCATTTATAAATCTAAAATGGGAACAAATTCACCAAAACCATTGAGAGAACAGTGATAAAATCTGTTTGAACAATTAAAAACAGAGGGTTGCTAGCATTTGCAAACTGTCTACAGTTATATGATTTTTATTTTGTTCAGCTGACAACAAAACTTGTAAAGCAGATGAAAAATGAATGTCTGGACCTACCGAATTTCATTGTTACCTTCTTGCGGCTTATAAATCAAATCATCAGCCTAATGAAAGGCAATAAAATATGTTTATGTTTCAAACGATTATGCATGTTCTTAAGAAACTTTATTTTGCGTTATCTTGTGTTGTTTTCTCACCAGCAGCCATTCATCATTGATAACTGAGGGGATGAGAAGTGTCTGCCGCTGTCCTTTGGCTAGGAGAACACTTTTTGTTACAGAAGGACTTCCGACTGAAACCAGAATTTGATCGCTTTCAAACTGGAAATAATCTTCACTGGCCTGCAAATTAATGCAATTAATGTAAAAAAATAAATGCAATTAATGTAAAAAAAAAAAACAAAAAACAACAACAACAAAATTTACACTCAGCAAAAAATAAAAACAAAAAGAAAAGTTATGTAAGCATCAAGTTTTGAATATTAAGCATGATTTAATGACAGAAAAAAAGTTTAAATTCAAAATATACAGTACCTGAGCTCCAGGAAGATTGAACTCCTCACTTCCTGGAAGCTGGACTTTAACTGGAGCATTTCCCATGTTGAGTAACTTCATCTGACTCTGGGACTTAGATGGGAAGTCAGGCAAGGTTTTCTGAAAATCAGGGCAAAGCAGTTAGTTTTTAGAAATATGTACAAAAAGTCTATATCTTTCTATTATTTTATTAGTATTTTACTTGACCTAGTAGGAGGCAAAATGGAAAAAAATTTCTCAACTTACGTCAATTTGAAGCTGGACCACTGCTGCAGAGAAAAAAGCAAGGGCGGCCAGAATCATCCCCACAGTCATTTTTTTCAGAGGTCTGTTGATGTAAGATAAAGCTTTGGCATTTTACTGTATAATTCATACATTTTTAAAGAGAAAATTCCCCAAAAAAGAAACTGAAATGAATATGTATCTAGTTTATGTATCTATTCTTCATACCATTGGAAGAGTTAGATTGGCAACAATTTAAGATTATTTTAATTTAGCCAAGAACTTCATTTCTGTTAGAGTATAGGACAGACATTTGTTTAAAAAAACCGTACTATCTATGAGGTATATCTGTAAAGTACAGTACAGTTCTTTGCATAAAAACCCAGTCTTCTCAACAATTAAGTATTCAGTGACCTCACAGCAACCCCACCCTTTTTAAAATTACTAACATTTTCCTTATAATATTTTATAATATGTTTATTTTGGTGGTTTATATTTTCTGATGAGCTTCAACTCTTGAAATGCCTCCTTGTCATCACCCTAATCTTTAGCTCACTTCACAGATTCTGTGTCAGAATTAAGACAGGATATTGGTTGGGCTCCTTTAAATTTAAATATTTCTGTCTGAGGGAACACTTTGGTTGGGCAACAGATAGAAGTAGTATAAAAAAGATGCTCTATTTCTCCCCTAAAAGTCCTCTAATAACTATTTTTAATTACTCAAGCTGTAAGTTGGACATACTTTTTTGTATCAGCACCTACCTACTGTAGTTTAACTTGTAAGACATTGAAAAGTGGGTTTATTCTAAGGAGGATTATTTTTCTGTTTGCCATTATTTTACGTGGCATATTTCCAGGAAGAAGTATGGGCATGAATATCTGATCATTATTTGAGTTTTATCAATTTATTTAAAACATTATTCTTGTTTTGGATGGACACCAGTTGGGAACTATTGAAAAGAACAATGTTTCTAATAGTTCTAAAAGTAAACCATCAGGAGAAAAGGTTTTCTGCTGTTTTTTTAATTCCTCTTTTCTCATCAGTTCACTTTGTGAGAAAGCCATGCTTGACAGTTGTCCAGAAAAATAAAGGTATCTGGGAATGATTCTTTAATTCTTTTGTGTGGAAAAAATATGAAATGGTTTATTTACAATCATAAATCAATATAAATTAATATTTGAAAAACAGTAATCAACTAAAATGGCTTTCTGAGAATTAAACCAGTATTACTGAATATGGTGAGATGATGCGATATAAAAAGGTGGTGAAAACAAATGATTCCACCTTACTTACGTAAAGTTCAGACCACACTTTTTGATCAGAGGGTATATCAGGCTGTCCATAATCGGAACCAGAGTCAGGATCAGGATGGGGTTTATTGTCTTCAGGGAAAAAAAGAGCAAAGTGAGCATTTTGTCCAGCAGAGGGCGGTAAATATGTTTGAGCCTTCAAAATATACTTCTCACTACTAACCTGCATCTGATCTGGCTGTATCACAATTGCCCCCTGCAGAAAACAAACAAACAAACAAACAAACAAACAAACATTTCACATCATGAATGAACTGCTATATAGAACCATGAGCACAATGCTGTTGCTTTTGTCACCAAACTTACAAAATTTCCATCCATAGTGGTGGCTTGTAGGGTCCACCTTGAGCCCTTTAACAAGGTAAAAAAAGACAAAAAAAAAACATCTGCTACAAGGATTTCCTATTGCATTAAGATACGATGACTAATATACAAATACCTTTTGATCGAAAAGGGTCCAGAACATGGGCAGGGGGATGTACAAGAAGAGAACTCTGAGCGCTATTTTGATTTGAGCAATGAGGAGTTTCTACAGAACAGATAAACAGGAAATAAACAATTACCTCTACAGTGAGTAACACCTTGTTGCAATTCATGAAACAAGAAACTCACATCATATTTTTCTTCTGCCCAGTCCATCCAGTGCTCCCTCTTTGGATATTGCTTGCTTCTGTGTCTATACCGGTTTTTAATGGCAAACTGTGTTTAAAAATCATTGAAATAAGAAAGAGAACATGTCTTAAAAGTTTATGTTAGGTAAACTTATATCAGAAATAGACAACAGTAATTTCAAAAACTTACCCCTATGCATTTAGATACTTTGAACATGATATTCCCCTCTGGTTTAGCTTTGTAGTACATACTGCTTCCCATGATAAACACCACTGTTGAAGATTCAGAATATAAAATCATCTTCAGTTTCTAATAAAAACGTATTGTGGAAAGAACTTGTCATAAGATGGTTTATTCGTACCAAGAGCAACCAGCATTAGGGCTGCAGGCACCCCAAAAGCAAGGGAGTAACACTTGCTCTTACTGTGGATCCCACAGTCCTGAGCTGCAGATCAAGGAACATGATTACATTCAGTGAGTTGGAATTTAAAATTCATCATTTAGAACTGTTAAATGTGTGTGCGACATGTACCTCTGAGGATTGGAGTTATAATGGTTGACAGAAGACTTCCACCATTGATGCAGAGATAGAAAACAGAAAAGAAAGTTCTTCTTTGCTTTTCCTAAATAAAAACACAATAGGTTTGTTATTGGGATTTAATATAAATAGCTGCAAATGTACCATTACTGGTGGTTTTGCAGTTGTAGATTTTTATGCCACCAATGTTTTATTGAATCCTTTTCTACAGTGGGGAAAATAAGTATTTAGTCAGTCACCAATTGTGCAAGTTCTCCCACTTAAAAAGATGAGAGAGGCCT